>OLKM01002719.1:0-56878 GCA_900291075.1 Melanogrammus aeglefinus | reverse complement strand
CTTTTATTGCTTGTCCTTTGCCTTCCTATGTTACTTAAGACCACTGGCAGATCTTCCAGAATGATGTGGACCATTGGCCTTCTCCAGATAACGAGGACATCGAGAAGTACGTCCAGGCAAGGGCTGAGAGCGATGGAAAGGTAATATGCACAAGGCGAAGTGGTTTTATAAATGGAAGCAAAATCCATTATTTATATATTATCATTAATGTATTTATGTTTTTATTTTTATTTGAGGACATCACTAAGTCGTTAAGCGTCTTCACAGAAAGGCAATTGTGAGGGCAGAATATTCATAATCCGATAACTCTCCTGCCATCAGGTGAACTTGCCACATAGAGGAGCGCCAAGGAGAGAAGAAAGAGACTAACAAGAGGAGGAACAAGAGGAGGACCAAGTGCTTCAGGATCACACCAGCATGGAGGTCCTGAAGAAAGAATGAGAGGAAAGCGTGGAAGGCATGGTCAAACCATGGACCCAGATTCGGCCCACTGTGTACAGGTGAATGGTTACAGAATACCCAAAATGTTTAAGACATCAAAGGCATGGTTACTATAACAAAACTCATCTAGCTCTCACATTGATGTTTGATATTTCAGGGTTACTAAGGTTACGGACAAAAACCGTTGTGCAGCTGGAGACCTTGATGTAAAACCCATTGAAGACCAGGAACACACCCTATGCTTCAGTGAAGCCTGTGCGGAGAAGTATGTTAATGAATTATTAAAATCTATAGACTATAGACTATAATAATAGACTATACTGAGAAGTGATTATGAAGCTTTTCGATAAGGTGCTTCTTTCTCCTTTAGGATCCCAGGCTGCCTGGCCCACCAAGGAGACTGTGTCCAATCCATCTGAGACTGAGTCAGCAGATTCAGAGTTGGAGGAGGACCCACTAGAGGTGAATATTTCAGTCAGTCTTAATTTCATTTAATAAATACTTTGGTTGCTCTATTACATGCTCACATTGTTGCTTAATGAGTGAGATGTTTGTTTTTTTGGTTTCAGGACTTGGATGTTGTCATCACTAGTGTCCAGTCAGGCCGGGCTTATCCAGCTTCACTGAGCAAAAGGGTGGAGGGCTTCAGGCCCATGCTCGGCAACCCAAGTACTTGGTTGGATGACCGTGCCATGGACCATGCTCAGGCCCTGCTTAAGGTTCAGTATCCTAATATCAACGGGCTCTACGCCACCACCTCCCTAGCCTTGCTGTCCACTTTGCCCGAGCCAGCACAAGGGTTTGTACAGATACTCAATGTTTCTGCAAATCACTGGGTTACGGTAAGGACATTGCTGCCACGGGAGGTTCAGTTAAACATTTTTGACTCCTTAAGGACACACCAGGACAGAGGCTTAATTGAACAGGCACAGTCTGCTTGCTTTCCAGGGAAGAGTGTCCCGACGCAGTGGCCTGACATACGCAGCAGGCAGGTGGATCAGATTGTGGACTGTTGCTATTGCCCAACAGTGTTCTGCTCTCTGCAGCAGGTGAGGGTCCCACCCAGTCCGAATACCATCAGGACAAATGCGGCAGTCACCTCTTTCCTGGTTTTCAGGCTGGAGAAGTGCAGCTCTTCCCAGAGCCATGAGGGTCCCCCATGCGACGCCATTCGCCATTGATGTGGATGTGCACTGCCTTCTGCAGACGGACCATCGGGCAAAGGAAAAGCACCTCTTGGTCCCATGCAGGAGGTGTGGTAGGCCCGTTCCACCAGTCTGTCTTTCCCATGTGGCAGAATATTCTGAATACATTTGTCCAAATTGGTCAAATCATATTCTTAACTATTCTGCTGCAGGTTTTTTCCCTTAGTAGGACTGGTAGGTTATGAGTCCCTTTGCTGGAGTTATTTGGTTCTTGTTAATATTCAGATTTTCCTTATTAGTTCTTACTGTCAATATTGCCTGTTTTGTATGTTATGGAATATTAGTATGTATTTAAGCATCTTCTCACAACAGTATAATATAGCCTGATAAATGATTCATTTCTGGATCAATACATATATGTTCAACGCTTTTGCTGTTTTTGATTGTACAGCACTTTGGGTTAACACGTTGTTGTTTTTTACATCCTGTTCTATACAAATACATTTAAGTTGAGTTTGCGTCACGCCTTAAAAAAACAAAAAAAACCTCTCTAAAGGTCTGTACCTTGACGTTGTGAGTGGGTTACTACTAAAAACAGACCATTTGTCCATCCATTTCTGTTTTCAATTGTGGATTTTTTTCCCTTCTTTGTCTATCCTTATCTCCACGACATCGTGACAGGAGAGTTTACCCATGCAGGGGCCAAAGAAACACCAGGGACATCAAGAAATCCGCATCTTCTTGAAGTTGTGGTGCATCAACCTGAACCTGGAACAAAGCTAGAACCTGTCACTCAGCGCTTATAAATGACATGCATCAGAGAAACTATTGAAGCATGATCAATTACATATAAGATTGTTGTCAATGTTAGTTGTATATTCTGAGGCCAAATAATTAAATTGTTTATTCACATGTGGCCTGTGCTTCTTTTTCTTTTCATTTTCCAACTTTACTCTTACTCAAATTTAATGTAAAAGATTTATTATCAATGTATTTATCTATTTCTCTAAAACAGTAAATAGGATAAATGTTATGGGGATAACGTGAAAAAAAAAAAAAAACAGTTCCTAATGCCTGCTCACCTAATTACACATTTATTATATATATATATATATCTATATATATCTATCTATCTATCTAGTCAATCTATATATATATATATATTATCTACAATTAAATTGCGGTATTGAATTAACACCAGCTAGCTAGACTATGAAACCTGCTTAAAACACTCAGTTTACTAGCTAAATCGATTAAACAATTCCAATACAATACAAATAGAAAGTAAAAACAAAGTCTTATCTAGCAGTATCCGTTATCTGTATATGTTTCAAGAACTTTCCTACGTCATTTGACGCGATCGCCTTTTCACGGGCAAAGCATTTGTCAATTTTGACCGCGATCGGCCCGTTCGCGGGCATTTTTTTTTATTGTTTTCGATTAAACCAATTAAATACCATACAAATATATAAAGTAAAAACACAATTGTTATCGCTATCTAATTCATAATACAATAGCGATTCCGCTATCTGTATTATGTTGTATTCGTCGTTTGGAAACATGTTTTTCTGCATCGCCGTCGTCTTTTGCTGGGCAGATTGTTCAGGATGTTAAACAAACGGATGACGTTGGCCGTTTACAATGTTTCCGCCCCCGTACAATTTTAAACGTGACAGCGCCACTCTCTTCTCTAGGAGGCACCTCTACTCCAAACCATTGCGTACCGCATGGGTCAGTTTGCTTTAGGGCTGCGCACATTCTCCGTCAAGTTAGTTTTTTATAGATCACAACCTTGGCGTGAGAAGTCAACGTACGGCCCAATTTCAGGCCCCGTTCTTGTTTGGCGTACGCAACGATTATAAATGAGACCCCTGGTTAAGGCTGACCGGAGACAATTTTCGGTAAATTAAGGCAGCCTCGTGTGCATGGATATACGGATAATATGCATATGTCATTTCTTTTAAAATGTTTCAAGATTTTCATATAGTAAACATATTGGTTTAATAAAACTGGTTTATTAGTGGTTATATTAATTTTTGATGTTTAAACTGAACACTTGAAATACAACAGATTTTAAAAACATTAATTAATTTTAATTTGACATACATCCGTCATATTGCATGATTCAATAATATTTTTCACAGAACTTCCTCATTCAACAAGGGTTGCCCACTGAAATAAACTTATTCACAACAAATAAGGTTTCTTCTCATGGAAGGTGTTTCAGCCAATGGCCCACTGGGTGCTTCAACATGGTGTCTCCTGTGCTTTTACTTTGCAGGACCAAACCATTCACACGTATGTCCTATGTGCCTGATAAACCATAGCAAGCCTTTGAAAATCAGCCTGTTCCTGTGTTTTCAAACAGCTTGTAAGGGTTAATCCCACTCACACCTGGTGGTGTAATAGGACCCTTTAAGTAAAGGCCCTGCATTCACCCAGCTTTTGATTAAGAATCACCACTTAGTAGCCTCGTCCCCCTCCATAACGTGTGTGTGTGTGTGTGTGTGTGTGTGTGTGTGTGTGTGTGTGTGTGTGTGTGTGTGTGTGTGGTGTGTGTGTGTGTGTGTGTGTGTGTGTATGTGTGTGTCCGTCATCCTCGGTGTGAGCTCAACAGCTTCCTGTAGAAAAGGTGTGCAGCGCGCCGCTGAGGACTGAAGGAAGCCCTCCATGGGCTTCGTCGTCCCGGGGCCGCTGCTTCGCCGTCACCCTCAGCTCCGCGCTCCGCGCTCTCTCCTTCCTCTCCTGGTCCTCCCCACCCCTGGTGGTACAGCAGCTCCCCCAGCACCAGGGTGGGGGCCCGCGGCGACGGCCCCCCCAGCTGTGGGTGTTTGTGTACAGGTAGACCCTCCAGGGCAGGGACTGTGGCGGGGTGAAGGCCATGGTCTGGATGTGGGATTGCTGCAGCGCCGCCTGGAGCTGTGAGGGGGGGGAGCGCTGCAGGGCGGAGGAGACCCTCATCCTCTCCTGCACGCAGACACACTCCTCCTCCTGCTGCTGCTCCTCCCGCTCCCTGGCTCCTAGGGAGCAGCAGCAGCCCGTTAGCAGAAGCACGCACAGTGTGTGTGTGTGTGTGTGTGTGTGTGTGTGTGTGTGTGTGTGTGTGTGTGTGTGTGTGTGTGTGTGTGTGTGTGTGTGGGTGTGTGTGTTGTGTGTGTGACACACACCACACACACCACACGACAACACACACACACACACACAGACACACACAGACACACACACACACACACACACACCACACGTTAATTATGCATCTAGTGTCCTAGTCTAGTGTATACATATGTCATTAGTCACACATAGTATAAAATCTCTGTGATCATTTTGGATTGCTCCTAGAATTAGCAGGCAAGTACAACCAAAACACAGAGACATGGCTTAAGAAGTATACTGTGAACAGTATTAATCTGTACATAGGGAAGTACAGATGCGAAGAATTAAAAGTAGCCGGATGCAGAAGGTACGGGTGCAGATGTGGAATGCGAAACACTAGGCTTTTTCAAGAAACGCAGGACCTTGTGTCAGAATGAATGATGAATGAATGAATGAATGAGTAATGAATGAATGAATGAATGAGTAATGACTTTACCAGACAAGCAAACAACAGGTACACTGATAAGTCCCTGGTGAGCAAGGTGAAGACCTTCTCAAGAGAGGATGTTAGTCGGAGGACGACGGGCAAAAAAGCAAACAAAAACAATGAAGAAAATTAAAATGCAAAAAACGATTCCTTGTAGACGCAATGAAAAAACCTTCACAGGAAGTTTGTCAAAAAAACGACATCAGTCAAATTTCCTACGCCTCATTTTGCCAGCTGCGACCCTTTTGTGTGGTCCACCCCTCACTTTCTGACCTCGACAAATGCCAGTGCAGGTTACATGAAAACCTGGGCTTTCGGGCTGACAAGCTTTTTCAGCTTAAGCTGATTGAAACTTCAAATTTAGAGTGCCTACAGAACTTGTCTGCTGTGACAATGGCAGCAAGGCCTGCATGTACGGAGAACGTGACGATTGCAAAAACAGAATCGTTGCTCTCTTAAGCCCATATATAGTGCACAGAAGGTGACCTATGACGAAAACAAAGCAAAATCAAATGATGAAGAGAGCTCAGTGGCAAAAATCACAGTAAAACAAACCATTGAGAGCAGTCAAAGTTTAAAAGGCATCTCTTGAACATTAGGCAAGAGTAGGCCTACTCCGTGGATTGCGCAGCTGCATGGTCAATGATGAATGCCTTATCCTTGTGACTTCTCCGAGAACTTTTCTTGGAAGTACAGCAATGATAGTCCGTCGGTACACTTTGGATCATCCCGCCAACAGGCCACGCATCTATGTTGGTGGAACCCAAGAGCCAACCTGCTTTATCTCCATCTCACCATCCAAGCACAAGAGTCAATGCCATATGGGAACATTTGAAACCGGCACTGGACTATGGGCAGACCACACACCCAGAGGTGTCTGTTTTGCACTTCTTTAGCGATGGGCCGAAAGGAAACGTTTTTCTCTTCAGCACAGAGCTTGACGAGAGTTTTTTTTTTTTAGAATCCAAGTCCACGGCAAAAGGAGCGCCAGATGGTGTTGGTGCTGCCTTAAAGAGGATCAGCAGACCACCTCATTTTAGCCGTGGCCGGGACATCAGCGCAATGCTTAATGAGCTTCTCAAGGCCCCTCCCACCCTAGACAGACACTTTGATCGGATTACATATATATCGGAAGATGAAGCTGTTGAGCAGGCACTGCAAATGATGCCGCCCACCACTCCACCAGTCCAAGGAACCCATGGCGCATCCATCAGGTCATTACACCTTGCTCGGGGGGGGGATAACATCGCGAGATGTCACCTGCATGTGCTCCACCCATCGAAAGCTTGAATGTGAATGCTGGAATACAAAGCTTTTCAGCTTTGTGGGGAAAGTCGCCGCTATTGTGTCAACAAGGGAAGAAAGAAATCAATTTGGGAGGACTTGGGAGGTAATAGGGGAGTGGTGTGTGCTCACTTCTGGTGAAGCATTGTATCTCAGGAACAATCTTTTGCCACAGATAAAACCCAACCTTCAAGTCAGATGCATGCACCGTGCTGGAGTTAACCAAAAAACAGGTTCTTTTGGCCTCCACAAGAGGATGCTTTTTTTGGTATCCATTTGTGATGTGCTTGAGCTCATCCCGCCTCCTCAGCCCGTCCCAGGACGTGAGTCACGTCACATGCAAAATTCCAGAAAGAGATCTTGGACAGGCTTGTTCCGACGAAAGGATGAAAGAACCATAAACAGCAGGAAACAACATATCAGATAAGAGATCATCGACATTCACGTTCACTACATTCAAACTTTATTAGTTCAGAGTTTAGTTACTCACGCGCTCAGTTGCCAGATTTTAGAGCAGACAGCCATGTACTGTTTTATTGCAGATGACATATTAATTCTATTAAAGTCTGTGAAGAGCATATGGAAATATTTTAATGTTAACGTTTGTAGTTAAGAGTGAATGTGTGATTTTAATTGTAACATTTTTAAAATGATTCCAGTGAGATAGATTTTTGTATACAGCATTCAGCCTATGCTGTCGTTCATTTTTATTCTCATAGGACGGATCAGTTCAATCTAAATGTGACATTACTTCTTAAACATTGTTAAATATTAGGCTACATACCTAATGATATGTTTCTTTCCTCTTGTTTGTTTTTATGAATTGAAGTAAATTTAAATTTGATTAAATGTTGTGTCTTTCATTAAACCCCATTATTATATACATTGTCATTCATTTTTTGATAACAAATATTAGATAAATGTTTGTTGAACTGTATGTAAAGTTTGGAGGACAAGTAGAAAATACACACAAACCTAATCTAATGTTTATGTTAAGAGTATATTTTCATGATTTATGAAGGACCGCTTGTAAATTTAAGTGCCATATCCTACTTGACTGTCAAATTATTATTGTTTGGAATCAAATAAAATATACTTATTACACGGCTCTATTGAATGCTGCTCTCTGATTGGTCCCAGCGCTGCGCTCTCTGCGGTCTGTTATTTCTGTATAACGGACCGTCGTCATGTATAACGGACCGTTGCTAGGGACAGCGCTCTTTACCGCGCTACTTTACTTTACTTTACCGACGAATCCTTGTCGCTGCTGAATCATTGTGGGTTATTATCTATTGTTTATTATTTATTTCACTCGTAAAGCCGTGTAATAAGCGGGATAATGTATAGTTAGTTCGCGTCGGGGTTCCGTACAACCTGTCGGGGTTTATTTCTCCATAACAACCTCCGAACTATACATTATCCCTTACTTACAATAATTTAATTTACACAAGGGACAGGTGATTACCAAGGCACTAGAAGAATTAATTTCAATATGTTTCAGAAATATACTCATACAGGAATCAAATTGTCCAGTTACGGGGTTGAACTTAAAGTGACAAAGAAATTCCTAATAATGTTTGGAATTTCATGCCTAAGGCGGGAAAACACATTTTCTCAGAGGTCCAAATAGTCCTTCATCAGATGCAATGTTCAGAAACACGTTTTTTTTGTGGTATATTTGTCACTAACCAGAGAACCCAAAGGGCACCGAATTCAGAGAATCACCCAAGTGAACCAACAGCGGTCTACTGAAAACAGAGTTTGTTGTTTCGGTTTGTTGTCGCTGGTTTGTTGTTGCTGGTTTGTTGTTGCTGGTGTAAAAAGGTCAACGGTTGGCTCTATGACCACTTGTTGAAATGGCTCCAGCGCCACTTAACGTAGCGGAGTCAGCCATGCTCCGGCCATTATTAGATTCTCTGAAAAGCCATGTACACTCAAACAAGTGACACGGTCCGTGCGAGTAGCAAAATCGGTATATGGCCTAATCCGATCTAGCTGACCCATGTAAACGCAGTGAGTGTTTTGTGTTTTTTTTTTAGGTGTTGAAAGATCAGCCTGCAAAATATTAGGGCTGAACGATTTGGGAAAATAATCTAATTGCGATAATTTCTAACAATATTGGGATTAGTGTGCGATTTGTCTTTTTCAAGTTCCTTACGTTCTGTATTATTCACTAAACAAGCAATAAATCATTCTATCGTATGACCAACACAACAAAACATATAAAATGCTCTTTCCTTCAGGCCACGCCTGTGTTGAGATGATTTGATGCATGCATTGATATAAATTCTTTATTTAACTATTGAATTGTAAAAGAAAAATAAATACAAATCTTACTGATCTCCAGTCATTAACAGTAACCAATACTCAAAAAGATAAAATAAAGGTCTGTTTGACCTATAAAACTAGGTCAAACAGGACTGGCAGGTTAACCCCAGGTTTCTCACTTCCCGCACCTCAGACGCACTCTGCCTAAACCGGTTGGTGGACATTAGCAGCAGGCTCCTGTAGTTGGGGGTTTGGATGAGTGGAGGGTGTGTGTGTGTGTGGAGGGGGGTTTGGAGACACACTCTGCCTAAACCGGTTGGTGGACATTAGCAGCAGGCTCCTTTACCTGGCTCTCCATGCGGGCCCTGGGGGCCTCCCAGCCACAACCGCTCAAACTGCTGGGGGCTGAGGGCCGGGGAGAGGGACAGGCCGAGCTGTCCCGCCCCAGAGCCCGGGGCTAGGGGCCCAGTGGAGGGGCCCCGGGCCAGGGGCCCAGCGGAGGGGCCCGGGGCTAGGGGCCCAGCGGAGGGGCCGGGGAGCAGGAGGTTCACCCTCTCTGCTGCTGCCGAGGAATGAGGGTGGGAAGACGAGGAAAACAAGGACAACAAATACAGTGGGAGGCGTTAGCTTAGGCACCAATGCTAAAGTTGACCAAAAAATTATATTTTGGAAATTGATCTTAATGCCTTAATTAAACAAATGAGGAAAAATCCAACCTTTAAGGACACCAATTTGCTTTGTGAATGAATAATGTATCGGAAATAAATATTAGACACCCCTATGTTCAATTTCCATAGAGGCAGGCAGATCTATCTTTTTTAAAAGCCAGTAATTTCATGGATCCAGGATACTATGCATCCTGATGAAGTCACCTAGGCCTTTGGAATTAAAATAGCCCCACATCACCACCCACCCTTCATACCTAGAGAGTGGCATGGTTCTTTTCAGTTAGGCTAATAGCTGTTAGTTAGCCTGATGATTTCTCAATGCAAATCAAACCAGCCTATAGGCTAACTGAAATAAAACCATGCCAATCTCTAGGTATGGTGAAGGGTATGTGATGATGAGGGGCTATTTTAATTCCAAAGGCTAAGGGAACTTAATCAGGATATCCTGGACCCATGAAATAAATGGCCTTTAAAAATAAAAATCTGCCTGCCTCTATAGGAATATACTAGTATATATAGTATATGTCTATACTTATGCACCATGCATTTTAATGAAGAACATTTATTTATTTACGATACTTCGTTCATACACAAAGCAAATTGGTGTTCTTAAAGGTTGGATTATTCCTAATATATTTAATTAAGGCATTAAGATCAATTTCCAAAAGATGAATTGTTATTCTTCTTTTTAGTAAACTTTAGCAAGAGTGTCTAAACTTATACCTGCCACTGCAGATATTAACATAACCAAATATCAATGATTGTGTTGAAGTTTTGGCCTGTCAAATGTTAATATGCAAACAGGCCTACAGACATGTCTTGTGTTTACTAAAACACCTTATAGCAAAAGTCTCCAGATAGTGGCAGGTTAACACCAGCCCCTGAAAACGCTGACAGATATTCAGCTAGAAGCGCTGGCAGAGGCCTGCTACTGCTGTACCAGGAGGTGGTAGACCTTCACTGGTCTGCTACTGGTACCAGGAGGTGGTAGTCCTTCACTGGTCTGCTACTGGTACCAGGAGGTGGTAGACCTTCACTGGTCTGCTACTGGTACCAGGAGGTGGTAGACCTTCACTGGTCTGCTACTGGTACCAGGAGGTGGTAGTCCTTCACTGGTCTGCTACTGGTACCAGAGTGGTAGTCCTTCACTGGTCTGCTACTGGTACCAGAGGTGGTAGTCCTTCACTGGTCTGCTACTGGTACCAGGAGGTGGTAGTCTCACTGGTCTGCTATGGTACCAGTGTAGCTTCACTGTCTCTACTGTACCAGGAGGTGGTAGACCTTCACTGGTCTGCTACTGGTACCAGGAGGTGGTAGACCTTCACTGGTCTGCTACTGGTACCAGGAGGTGGTAGACCTTCCTTCACTGGTCTGCGCTACTGGTCACTGAACAGGAGGTGGTAGTCCTTCACTGGTCTGGCTACTGGTACCAGGAGGTGGTAGTCCTTCACTGGTCTGCTACTGGTACCAGGAGGTGGTAGTCCTTCACTGGTCTGCTACTGGTACCAGGAGGTGGTAGACCTTCACTGGTCTGCTACTGGTACCAGGAGGTGGTAGTCCTTCACTGGTCTGCTACTGGTACCAGGAGGTGGTAGTCCTTCACTGGTCTGCTACTGGTACCAGGAGGTGGTAGTCCTTCACTGGTCTGCTACTGGTACCAGGAGGTGGTAGTCCTTCACTGGTCTGCTACTGGTACCAGGAGGTGGTAGTCCTTCACTGGTCTGCTACTGGTACCAGGAGGTGGTAGACCTTCACTGGTCCCATGCAACCCCTCGGTGAAGAGCTGCTATCTCACCGGTCTCCCCTCGGTCCTGGCTGGGGTTCAGGGGGTCACAGAGGTCAAGGCTTGGCTCAGGGTCGAGGGCCAGGTGATAGGGGGCTGCCAATGGGGCCGACTCGGCCCCCGCGTTGCACTGTCTCAGGGGTTCCAGCGTGTTGAAGCTGCGCGCCCATTGGCTGACGGGCTCAGCGGGCCGGCCAATCAGGACACCCAGAGATGGGTCCGACCTTCGACCTTGTAGGACCGAGCGTGTCTCCTCTATCCCACAGTGCAGCAGGCGGTAGTAGAGCAGGGCCTGGTCCCGCACGTTCATGTCTGCCTCCTCCTCTGGAAAGCATTGGGGATACAAAGATACAGACAGGCAGTCACACCCTGCAACCAACCACACCCTACAACCAACCGCACCCTACAACCAACCGCACCCTACAACCAACCGCACCCTACAACCAACCACACCCTACAACCAACCGCACCCTACAACCAACCGCACCCTACAACCAACCACCCACTGCCCTACAACCAGTGTTAGTAACGTTCATTGTAGAAGACATGCTTCCCCTGTCGACTATTGAATCGCAAAAGTTACTTAGGAATGACGGTGCACTGGATAGACAGCAGTTCTTTAAAACTTGAGAAGGCTGCTCTTTCATGCAAGAGGGTGAGAGGAAGACAAACTTACGATGCCATAGCTTGCGAAATAGATCAGGTTCATTCAGCTTTTGGACCACATAAAGTAACATTGCGTGTGTCACCGCCGCTTAAGTGCATTTCTGTTTTGATTGTATGGGATAAAGCGACCTTTTTATATTTTTCATTGACCACATCATTTTTGTTCTCATGTTTCCCAAAGCCTGTGTTTTGAAACTTGTGTGTTGCTACTGATTGACCTCACCATAGCCTACTTTATCCTGTTTGTGGATTTTACAGTCAGGCATTGTCTTTGTGCAGACAGGGATATTGTTCTTTCATATGGTTTTATATGATATTTTGTATAGATTTATACAATAAACACTAAGTGATGATAGGGCTATGATGTTTGTCCATCTATCTACAGTAAATTAAGAAACCGGAAAGTAAAGTTGAAGTAAAGTACTGAAGTTACTTTTCAAATACAGTAATGCAGTAAGTAAAGTCACCTCGTTACAATTTGCAGAAGTAACTAGTAATAAGTAACTAATTACTTTTTTTGAGTAACCCCGACACTGCGTACAATCCACGACAACCTGCTACCAACTACACCCTACAGGGGCCTACAGACCACCAAGAATCAATAAAACAGCCAACTGGCTTTATCCGACCACTCCGTTGCCCCTCGTCAGACCCCTTTGGCAGAAAATAAGACTAATGCCAACTACACAGTTGCGTGAACATACTGTCCTTTCGCGAGATGCAATAAGTCGCCTTACATCGGCTGGCGGTAGTCTCGTGGCGGTAGTCCGCCCCTCCAGCGTGCTAATTCGCTGGTTGTGTGCTAGCAGCGATATCAAAGATCACTGCTAGCCACTGCCTCATCCCCAGGATGATTCGATACGGCAGATTCAGCCTCTTTATGAGCAGCTTCAGCAAATCAAATGGGAACGGGGATCAGGGGAAGCATCTGAGCTTTAGCAAGAAGTGGGAGGCCAACAGCTTAAGACAGCCTGTTGGGACCCAGCCCCTGTTGGGACCCAGCCCCTGTAGGGACGGTACCTATGCAGTAGTGCAGCAGTCTCCCCAGGGTGTCCTGTGTCTCAGCAGGCCGGCACAGGAACACCCGCATGGTGGCGGTGAGCAGCTCCGTCTTCACACCCGCCGCCATCTCGCTCCTCACCTGCTCCACGAAAGCCTCCAGCACGTAGGGGGCGCTGGAGACACGGTCCCCGTGCACACCCAGCAGCCACAGCAAGGCCTGCTTGCCCTGGAGGAGGAGGAGGAGGAGGAGGAGGAGGAGGAGAGTAGGAGGCTGGAGGAGGAGGAGGAGGAGGAGGAGGAGGAGGAGGAGGAGGAGAGCGATTAGTGATAGAGTGCTGGTCAGGGCACAAGAGAGAGAACAACCATTCCCACATCAAGAGCACACGAGGTCTACTAAATGACTTAATCTAAATGTAATGTCAAGCAAGTAGAAAAGGGAAGCAGGTGTCATTGGTTAAATCAATCATATGTTCTGGTTGAAGAACCAGGCATGCATCATTTTGACTTTTTGAATTCTTTCAAGGAAATCAAATGTATGAAAACGCTTCGTTGCCTCGACACCCACCTGGCTGTCCTGAAGCATGTCCTCACAGCCTTCCAGAGCCTCACACACAGACTCACTGCACTGGGGACACACCCACACCAGGTCCCTCATGGTCTGCACCACCACTGGAGAGGAAACCAAACACACACAGAGTCACTGCACTGAGGCCACTGGAGAGAGGATACCAAACACACACAGAGTCACTGCACTGAGGCCACTGGAGAGAGGAAACCAAACCCACACAGAGTCACTGCACTGAGGCCACTGGAGAGAGGATACCAAACACACACAGAGTCACTGCACTGAGGCCACTGGAGAGAGGATACCAAACACACACAGAGTCACTGCACTGAGGCCAGTGGAGAGAGGATACCAAACACACACAGAGTCACTGCACTGAGGCCACTGGAGAGAGGATACCAAACACAAAGAGAGTCACTGCACTGGGGCCACTGGAGAGAGGAAACCAAACACACACAGAGTCACTGGGGACACACCCACACAAGGTCCCTCATGGTCTGACCAACACTGGAGAGAGGAGTGTGTGGATGATGGCTGGTTGAAGCAGCCTCACATGGCCGAGTCTGATTGGACTCTGCACACCTGTTGCACACCTGTTGCAGACTGGTCAATGTGCACAGGTTAAAGGTTGGATCAGCGATTCTGGTTGCCCTGACTTCCGTTGCGAGATTCCAAACAAACAGAGCCAGCTAGCCCTTCCCTCCCGTGTTTTGAAAATGATCATGGATGCGCATTTTCATGATGTTGTCGATTGGTTGGAACACTGTTTATTTTGATTTTGAGGTGTTGGTAGTACCATTTGTTTTTGTGTGCGATCTCGGACCCTAGGCTGCCTAGAGAGACACGTTTTTTTGACCGCCTGCTTATGGGACGGGCAGCTAGCGGATCGTAGGGAAAAGCAGATGAATGTGATACTTTATGTTTCAATCAGAATCGCTGATACAACCTTTAAACCAGCCATCTCCACACGCAAAGATGTCACCTAGGTGGATTCAATCTCCTAACCATTATGCCGCCTTTCCATAACCTTTGTGGAAAATTTAATCGGGTCAGGGCGAGATTAAAAGGTGCTTCCTTTCGAACATAGGAAAAGACACCACTGCTTAAAATGAATTCGACTCCATTTTACCGACGTCATTGCGCGACGGCGATTATTGCTGACGTAAGTATCTAGCGTGAAACTCAAATTGTCCGAAGAAAGACTGCAACAAGCGCTCTTTCGATCCATGCGTTCTTGCCATATTGATTTTAATTACGTTGTGGCCAACATTGAGAAACACTGAGGTCAGACTTGGCCAACGGGAATATTTTAGGCCACTTGAATCTCAATTCACATGTGAAAAAAGAGACAAAACATATGTTGATGTTGAAATTAAGTAGTCTTTTTTAAATGTGCCCCCAGTAGTCTTTTTTAAATGTGAAGTTGGCCTTTTCTTTTCTTCTCATCTCTTCGTCTGCTTTACCGCGTCTCTCATGCGTCTTGGTGGAGTCGTTAAACTTTGTCGGTGGCCTGTTGCCTTAAATACTGCCGCCGTAAAGGATTATGGCTTACAAATATCTCCTTTCCTTTCGTAAAGGTTGGTCAGGAGTAACCTATGCTAAAGATGGGTTAGAGGTTGCATCGAGGCAACTTTCCAAAGAATTCGAACAACCTTTCCTCCAAGTATTTCCGAGTGAACTTGTTGTGTGATTAGCCGTTGCAAGCCGTTCTGAAAATCTGTCTCTGAAGTTGGCATGTCCACCTAGATGTACCCTGGCATGTCACCTAGATGTAAATCTGCCTGAAGTTGGCATGTCCACCTAGATGTACCCACCCCAGTGGACTGTAGCAAACGTTGCTAGAATTGCATTCGTTGCATTCCTAGGTTACTATTGTTCACATGTTTTTCAAAATTATGTGCACAGGACGGTTTGGCGCAGCCACACACATTTTCTTCAGAACATTCACATGCGTCTTCTGCAGACATCATGCAACTCCGCTTGATGCCTTCTGCAAAATATCTAGTTAGTGTGGTGTCAAGGCAAGCCACACTATTGCTATCATGTCCCTTTTTATTATTTTCCTTATATTTCCTCCCTTTTTGGCGTAACTACTGTGGCAGATTTCAAAGGATTGACAACACACAACAAGGTTGTACGATGTCGGTGGGCAGAACTTCAGTGTTCGCCGTTAACTTCATGGGGATTTCATCTCATCTTTTTATCTGGTGCCGATGGGAGCTCGCATCTTTGGTTCTGCGATTCGTTTTTTGCACGATGGTGGTGGAGGACTCCAGACCATGTGAGTCAGTATTTAAAGATTGTGTGGATCGGTCTTAACATCTTTTCTTTCTTTCCTTGGGCAATCAGGACACTTAACACTCGTGAAAACATAAATCATTAAACAGACACACATATAACTTTCTATAAAGTTATATGTGCGTCTATTCACTTTCTATAAAGTGCAATATGCTTATGGCCTATTATATTTTGCGTGCCCGCGTGCGTGCATGCGTGCGTGCGTGTTACCAGAGGTGATGTGTTCTTGCTTGAGCCCCAGCAGACCGGTCAGAATCGCCAAACATTGGTCGCTGTAGCTACGCCCAATTCGGCCTGAACACCATGACAGACAAATAAACACAACAAGAAGGACAAAACAGAGCAGATGAAGCAGATGAGACACACTATTCAAAAGGCCAGCGATAGTCCAAACTGCTGACATAGTGGTTCACAGAGGGTACACTCAAATTACTTATTAGACAGGCTTGTTAAATCTTTGACGCAAGGCAACATTCATCCTGTTCACCTGGGACAGACTGCATATCCGATATGAAGTAAGTGTCCTGCCATAAAGCAGGGCTTAAAGAAGTCATAATTATTACTACATATTGGATATGTATACCTTTGTACGCCCACCTAGTTCAAAGTCCTTCTGCCCCAGATAAGACGACTATACAGAGGGGTGTTTACCGATGGCAGAGATAGCAGCTTGGGCCGTGTCGGGGCTGACGTCGGTGCAGTAGCCCTTCAGCTCGTCCAGCACAAAGCCCACGTTGTCGTCGTTCACCAGCTCCACCAGGACCTACAGCCATTGGAAGCAGCCCTGTGTTAGATCCTCAAACCCAACCCTTGTTTTCTCTTGCTCTGTTGAGGCAGGAGCCATTTATACATCTGTTTACTTGACAGCCATGCTTGCTTTGGCATTGAGTTCTGTTTGTTTGGTTGTATGTATTGTGCCATGCAGGAATTCCAGTGAAACTCTAATGTGCCTTATTAAAACCTTAAATATGGGTGTTACCGTGAGAGCAGAAGTGAACAGTTATCAAAAGTTTAAAGTCCCTCAGCATCCTACAGAGTCAATATTGTGCTCTCAGATTATTGCCTCCTTTCAATCGGGATGTATGACAAGAAGGTGTACTTAAGAGCTCAGGTGACCAGGTATCTGTCTATTTCGGTGCTCCTACTCAACAAAACACCACGTGAAGGGAGATCTTGTTTAATGGGGGAGGACGACAGGAGGAAGACTGAGGCGCCTTCACCTGCATCTTCCTCTGTTTGATGAAGGCCGGCTCGGCGTAGCCGCAGAAGAAGCGTTTGTAGTGCTCGCCCATCAGCCCGGGCAGCGACCGCAGCAGCAGCTGGAACAACACGGATATGGATGCATGGATTGATAGTTGATATTTAATATTGCCGTCTGCTCTTTTCTACTACTTAAATGAAAAGGGCCTCTGTATAAATGCTCCTTGCACCTGGAGACCGGTCCGTTCCCGTCTCCATTGAAAAGGTGGAAGGTAGTTTTTGCGTTGCCGTTCCAGCCACCCTGGTCTGATCCTGCAGTTAATCTCCAGAACCCCGGACCCCCCCCCCCCCCCCCACCCCACCCTCCACGTAGGTCTCCTCCCTCCCTTTGTTTACTTTGACATTCCTGCCCATGAGTTCCCTGTAATACTGGACTTCAGGTAGACCTTGTTCCGTAGGACGCAATGGATTTGCAAAGCAAATGTGTTCAAACGAACACATCAACGGAAAATAGATTGAGGACCATGAAAGGCTGTCTCTGTTCCTCTGTTTATTTGCATCTTGGCATCAACCGAAGCACAACACACTTTCCATAGAAGTCCATTCTCGCCATTCACAGGGACACTATGTAGGGCGTAGGGCGTCACCGGTTCATGTTATCACCAACAGCACGCGCTCGAGGGGGCCTCATTTATCAACCGTACTTACGCACAGATTAGTGAGTACCAACATTGCCACGCAAAAGTATGGAATTGACCGAAATGAACATATACTTAGGAATGTGTGTAAATATAAGCACAGCTCTGGCCATGCAGACAAACAAAATCTAGTGGTAGAATAGGGATATTACAATCAAAAAGCAAAGCATTTAAGAGTGTCAATGTATGCCTTGAGCAATCACCCTCCACATGCCCCATGTTTCCTTTAATTAGAAAAAAAATCAATTTGTCCTTTGTCTAATTTTAAAAACACAATTTGGTGTCAAACCCTTATAAAAGACAGCTGTGAGAAAGGTTTGAAATGTAGTGCAATGGCTTATCTTGCGTTGTGGTAAGACTTGGCAAACCGTGCTCTCTGCAGGGAGCGATTGCGCTGATCTGCTTGGCGAATTGCTGACGTGGTGTTGAGTTTAACGTCAAAACATTTTATTTTTTACTTCATATAAGTTTTCTCTCTTCTGACCCAACTGAATAAACTGCATCACTTTTTCCCCATGCATCTTTCTCTTATTCTTAATGTCTCCTGCACCAAGTGATCCAAAAAAAATTACTTTTGGTTCAATCAACCTTGTTTATGAGCGTTTCCATTTTAGCGTTGGAGAAGTTTATTTTCTTCGTTCTCTTTGCCATTAAAGCGGTGAGGGAAAGAACGCATTCACACGGTTGTTAAAGGGATGCGTTGTGACCTCATCCTCATCTTCAAACCTTTTATCTGGGGTCGGGTCGCGGGGGACAACAGCTCCAGCTGATGTGCGCACGATTGCCTTGCGCACGTTTGATACATTTTTTTTGTACTTGAGCACATCCTAAATTTCATTCTGAAGTTTCCATTTAGAGCCTTCTCTACGGAGGGTGGATAAATGAGGCCCCAGGTGTAGGCCTACATGCTGGACTAGTACCCACACATTCGATTCTATTTTATATATATGATATATTTAAATGACATGTTAAAGCATCGATCATGCGCTTCATAACAATACACCTCACTGAGTTTAAAATAGACAAAACAACATTTTTATTCAGACACAATTCGACAGCAAATGAATTGTGTGTCTACAGTCCCTCCTGTCACCAGGAGGGCGGCGCCCTGAGCCGGGGCTCGTTTACCTGGACATGGCACAGGGCGGTGAACTTCATCTCTGGGGACGCACTGCCGCAGGCTGCCAGCAGGGGGCCCTGCGCCCGCTGCAGGGCGGCAGGCTGACGGCCGGAAGGCCCCGGCAGCACAGGCTGAGGAAGAGGCCCAGCGTGGCGGCCATGACGGGCACGTTGGGGCTGAGCAGGCAGGGGTCCAGCAGGGACAGGATGTCAAAGAGCTCCTCCTCGGTGTGGGGCCGGTAGCGCTGCAGCACGCCGAGCACCTCACACTGACCCCACACGTCACACTCCTTCAGCCTGGAGGGAAGAGCTCACATCGGTCAGCGGGAGATGGCCGAATTGTCGATATTTGTCGTCGATATTTGAAATACTGTTATAAGACTATAAAAAGAATAATGTTTCAAAGGTCCCATAACGGTCCAAACAAGCCCACAGCCTAATGATTGGTCAGCAGAAGTCTTACTGACCACAGGGACATGTATAGTACACAAGACATAAAGCGGGCCAAAAAAGGCCTAGCCAGTGGCGGTTTTAGGCACGGGCAAACCAAGCAGCTGCCCGGGGCTCCATATTTGTGGGGGACGCCAAATGACATGGGGGGCGCCACGAGCAGTAAAAAAAACACAAAAAAAAAACGCGCTGCATAGCGGTTTTCAATGAAGTACCGGTACATAACATTGTGTGAGGAATTGGTGTTTTGGCGCCCCCTCTGGCTGCAAGCGCACCTGCTCGTTGAGAAGGTGCCCTTCCCAGAGGGGATGAAACCCCCACTGAAGTCCGTAGGGTCATGATGCAACCCTAACTAACCTAGAACCGCCACTGCTCCTAGCTGTGTCCGCTCAGAGCCCCACCTGTTAAGGAGGTGGTGTGCGATGGCTTTGTTCACGGCCACGCCCCCTTCCTCCTTCAGGATCTCCTCCAGCGCCCGCAGACAGTTGACCATCACCACCGGGTCGCCGTCCCTCAGCATGCTGTACAGCTCGTTGACCACCGCAGCGTCTGGGAGACACCGGGCAGTAGGCATTAGAGTCGCACAGACCAGGCGTTAGACACACAGCGGGCGTTAGACACCCATACAGCGGGCTTTAGACACGCAGCGGGCGTTAAGACACGCAGCGGGCGTTAAGACACGCAGCGGGCGTTAGACACCCATACAGCGGGCGTTAGACACGCAGCGGGTGTTAGACAATGCAAGCCTGCATGTCTAACACAATTAAAACACTAAAAAAAAATTGAGTAATTTGAGTTGTCCTCCAGCTACGGCTGGTTATTAACGTGTTCTGTGGATCATCTGAACCCTCCTCAAGTCTCCGGGCTCTTCCTCCTGGAACAGTATGGATTCGAGCCAAGGTACCACAACATGAAACCTTACTCCAGAAAATCTTGTGGTGTAATGATTAATTGATATATGAACTTAAATTATTTATCTGACGTAAAACTTCCAACTCCTAAACTTCTGCGACAATGTTGTTAGGGGATCTTTGGGGCTGCTAATTACAGCACAGTACGGGTCACTATGTCCGGGACATACTCTCCCCCCCCCCCTCCTCTTCACCTATGTCGGCGTGGGGCTGGAGGCTGTGGAGTTTGGCCCAGCCCAGCACGGCCACCCGTCGAACGCAGGCCGCCCGGTCTCTCAGCCCGGCCGTCAGGGGCTGCTGCACGTACTCCACCAGGCTGGGCAACCTGGGGACACAGGCCCTCATCAGACACAGCGCTCAGGACCGCGACGACAGCAGGATTCTGCGTTCATCCTCTCACTGGCGTTGCATTAATTTAGCACTAATACATCCTGATCTCTAGTGATTTAAAGGAGCACAATATTGTTCATTTAAACGTAATATCATTTAAACAGAGTGGCATGGGTTGTAGTTATTAATGGAGTAATAGCTATGTATGTACATCCCCTCCATAATATGACCAGACAGCTCAGAGCTGCTGTAAATTAGGCAGTGGCTCCCCTCGTCTGTTTCAGACCAGCTTACTCAATAGCCCCCCACGCTGGTCTGAGCTGGAATGACACCATCAACTATCGCAGCTGCCTGGATATGAAGGCTTTGTTCAATTTTGTGAGCAAAATAACCAGACAAGCTCACATTCAAGGCTGACGTTTAACTTATTAAGAATATTCTGTTTTCCAAAAACGAAATGTAGCTTGACCTCTGATATTCTTGTTTATGCTGTCAGTATCTGCCCATTCTGTTATCTACTTCCCCCCTAACCCTCCGTGGAAGGAGTGATCTCTCTTCATATGTTCCTTCTATGCTCTTATGAGGTTGGTCATGTCATATCCTACCTGAGGTTGGTCATGTTTCTCAGGGCCAGGCTGCGCACCATGGGGTTGGGGTCTTGGCAGTCCTTCCTCAGCGTGTTGATGACCAGCAGGGACAGCTCCGGGTTGAGGCTGGCGTAGGAACACAAGAACACGTACACCAGTTTCTTCTGGACCACGTCCACCGTGGCGCACGCCTTCACCATCTCACTGAACAGACCTGCCACGTCCACGCCCTGGGACATCACCCTGAGGGGGTGACATGAACAAATGGAGGGAGAGATGAACATTAAAGGGGACATGTTTTACCACCAGGTGTGAGTGTCATTGGCCATTGCAAGCCGTTTTGAAAATCGGCCTCTTTGTATCATCAAAAGTGGGCATGTCCACCTAGATGTGTGCTGGATAGATCTGTCTACCAACCTGTGGACTGTTGCAAACGTTGCACATCATCCATCGAGCTGGGCACGCCTTGTGATGTCAGAAGAGGCGGAATTTCAAAACGGCTTGTAACGGCTAATTAGAATCACATCTGGTGGTATAATATGTCTGTATGTATGTATCTTTAAACAGATATGTATGTATCTATAAACAGAATGCAACACGGACAGTGACCCTTCTTACAAGCCATCTTGATATAACAAGTGATACACATGTCTATAAGACTTTAATGAACCATTTCCTGAAGATGAGGCCAGCTCCAACACTGACTAAATCTCCTAAATGACAACAAGGAGAAGTGTGCCCCAGGTCACCTGCTGACGCTGAGCACGGTGGACCTGTGGCGGAGGGGGTCTCCCTGGACACTCACCTGATGACCCTGAGCACGGTGGACCTGTGGCGGAGGGGGTCTCCCTGGACACTCACCTGATGACCCTGAGCACGGTGGACATGTGGCGGAGGGGGTCTCCCTGGACACTCACCTGATGACCCTGAGCACGGTGGATCTGTGGCGGAGGGGGTCTCCCTGGACGTGGGGGTTGGACAGGGCTCTCCTCAGCTCCTTCACCGTCTCCTCGCCGCCCAGGTAGGGCATGACCGCTGCTTCCATTGAAAGGGGTTGTTTTATATGTCAGTCCTTAGTATAACATTTAATGAAAAACAAAGATACACAACATACCTCCCCGAACTACACCACACTAACACATTGCTAGCCCAAGACACCACAAACATTAGTTTTGTTTTCAGACCACACAGAATATAAAGTCGATCTAAACACTAACGGTCTGTGTGCGATGAAGAACGCTTTTATAGCGTCAAAAAACTCGAAATGTAGTTCATACATCAGTGATCCTTATGCCTTGATTGTAAACATTATCGTTCAGTAAACATCCACCGGCTCTTCTGGTCAGAGGTTATTATTAACTGCAGCTTCGGGTTCCGGGTTTGATTCAGAATGTCGCCCTCTAGTGGACAGGAGGGTCAACAAGTCTGAGATCACGTGTCTCTCTCTCTCTCTCTCTCTCTCTCTCTCTCTCTCTCTCTCTCTCTCTCTCTCTTCTCTCTCTCTCTCTCTCTCTCTCTCTCTCTCTCTCTCTCTCTCTCTCTCTCTCTCTCTCTCTCTCTCTCTGTCTCTCTCTGTCTCTCTCTCTCTCTCTCTCTTTCACCAGAACCCCAAGATCAGATCTAATGAGAGAGAGAGATAGATATACGCCAATTAACGTGTCTAATAAAACAACACCAGTGACACTTGGTAGTTTCTGGATTATTTTATTGATTTTGAAAATCAGGAGCATTTACACATTCACAGCCCCAGGCCTGCAGCACACAAAGGCAGTCCTCCATTCAGACGCACACATCCACTCCACCCTGGCCCATGGGCTTTATAGGGCAGAGCATCATACAGAATGAGAGGACCGGGCTTGATGCTGGACGGCCAGTGAGCTGACAGAAGGCGCTCCGACCACCGAGCGGCGCCAGAGAGCTGCTCAACTCTCTCTGAAACCGCGAGGTGGTGACAGAGGCCACAAAACATCCGCTAGGGATTCATTCACCAACATTGAAGTCACTGAAGAAAATCATTTAAAAGAAAAAACCCTGGCCACATTATTTCAAACTACACACAGTCTTCGCGCACACATCTTATTTGGAATGTTTTTCTTGTAAAAAATGTGGTAGAACGAGCTCCTTGGACAAGATTTAGAAAAAGATTAAGCAGACCGACATGATCTCCAGTCCTCAGAACAAAGTTGATCAAAGACTAGTGGCCAACCGATTATATCATATGCTCGTAAACTTCTGGATGAGGGGATGAGATTAACACACACACACACACACACACACACACACACACACACACACACACACACACACACACACACACACACACACACACACACACACACACACACACACACCCTTATGACACATTGGGGCTGGGGGCGGGGCTAGTCGTGCTGGTATCCTGATTGGCTGCCGGGCTCCCTCGCGGCGGAACCTCGATGATGCGGGGCTTGTCGATGATGCGCGCGCGGCGGTCGCCTTTCTCCACGATGCCGATGATCCAGGCCCCGCCGGTGGCCCCCTGCCCTCCGAACCCAGAGCCTTGGCTCTTCATCTCCGAACAGAACTTGGCCGCCTGCTCCCGGGGGAGGCAGACCAACAGCCCGCCTGGAGACAGGAGGAGGGCACAAGAAGAAGAGCACCCAGAATCATTTTTTGCGCTCGAGTCAAACCGTGGTTGGTACCATCTCCATTTCTGCTACTTATCTTTACATCTTTTTTTTGTATTCATCGTTGTTTATTTATCTTGTATTTGGCTTTTGAGGAAACCAGACATTCTTCCGCCTTTCATTCCCCACCCACCAACTCGTATTTGTATTCTAGGAGCTGTCCTACCAGAGGTTTCCGCTGACGTGCCCTGGATCAGGTTGAACAGGTTTCCGCACGCCTTGCTGATGGCGGCCATCTTAGCGATGATGGGCAAGTTGTGGATGACGAAGGAGACCTCGCTGCGCTGCTGCGCCGCCAGGTTGTTGGCGTGTCCCAGCAGCCCGAAGCCCGTCACGTCCGTCCCTGCGTGGGCCTGGAACTTGTGCATGAGGCCAGCCGCTGGAAAGGTAATGCTGCTTTTTCACTCACATCAAACATACGTTTCATTTACATTTACATTTAGGGCATTTAGCAGATGCTAAAAGTCGAACTAAACACTAACGGTCTGTGTGCGATCAAGAACGCTTATGCAAGGCGACAGCCAGCTCATCAGGAGCAGTTAGGGTTAAGTGTCTTGCTCAAGGACGCATCAACCCTCCGCTAGGAGGAGCTGGGGATCGAACTAACAACCTTTCGATGACAAGACAACTGCTCTACCTCCTGAGCTAAGCTGACCCTAAGGCATTTAAGTACTATGGGAAACACTGAACTCTTGTCACGCAAAGTAATACAATGTAGGTGGACTACAGCGTCTCACAGCTGGAATGTGTCCCTTTCAATAATGAGCATGACGAGGACAACCACAGGACACCATGCGCCTTCTGGCTGTACAGTAGGACAACAGACTTGAGTTTACCTGTGCGATTGAGTGTTGCCATGGAGAACATGGCTTCTTGATAGGCCCCTTTCACTTCCTCCTTGCTGACAACAAGCTTGATCTTGTTCCATCTTTCAGGCTGGGGAGGAGAGACGTGTGACGAAGTGGGAAGGACACAGTGGACACGTCCTATGTGCCATGTGGACAATACAAAGACTGTGAGCCAAGTGGGGGGCTGACCTGATCCAGCCACTGATGAGCGTTGACCGCTACCTGGGTCCCGAGGGGCTTGGTGAGCACCAGGACGTCTCCCGGTACGGCTCCATCGGGCCTAAAAGGTCACATGGAGACTCAGTCGCACCGCGTTCAAACATACGTTTGAAAAGTCCTAGACTCCATTATAGGCATTTCCAAATGTTAACATAATGCATATATATTATAAATTAAGCTTTTTCAACATGTGAGCTCATATATGTGACATATTCACCATCACAACTATGTTGAAAAATCATATTCCTGAATTATTTATTTCCAATCCAAATCGAATAAATGTAACCTTATCTACAGTTCAATTTAGAGGTACTACTACAGCCAAACACATAGCGGGCTGGCGTGGTGTCACTTTTGCATTATCTAACAATTTCCTGGAGGACCACATTGCTTCTGTTTACTTCAGCACTAATAACCACCAAATAATTTCATATTGATGCGGTAAGGAATATTTAATACTCATTTTGCTTGGATGTGAAAGTTTGTCAGAGACCTGGTGCATTATATAACATATACCGGTATATGCTCACATTTGGAATTGACTCCAAAGTGGGCCCTTTGTTCTTTTAACACACTAGCTGCAGCCCACAACATTTATGTTCCCATATCGGATTATTCAAATAGAGATTGGTTTCAATCAGAAAAGACATTTTTTCGATCCAGATAAATCTATATTAGATAACCGAAGCAGGATGTGACATCCAATATTGAAGAAGTACACACGAGACCATATCTGCCAGTCAGCATGCCAAACAAAGTCCACACTCGTGCAGCGTGTAACTTCTGAAAGGCTTCCTTACATGATGAACTCGCTGGGCTGACACACGACTGAGGCCACGCCTCCAACGATGATCCACGGGTTGACCACCGTCTGCCCCCCGGTCACCGAGGTACCCCCCTCCTCCGCCGCGTCCCGGAACCCTTGCATCAGCAGTGGCATGGCTCGCTCGCGGTCCTGAACACAAGACCGCACATCTCTTGTTCACACGCTCCGCGCCATGCAACTTCCCCAAAACACGTGCTTTGGCCGGCATGTCTTCACACACGGACCCCCCCACCCCAACACTTCTCCCCACCTTCTCGTTCATCTTCTGGCTGACACTGAGCAGCATCAGCATGTTGTCACACTCTGTGATGCCCATGGCGTAGAGGTCACTGAGGACGTTGGCGCAGGCGATCCGGCCCTGAGAGACGGCGGGGACAGTGTGAGGATGGGGGAGATTCCTCGCAGCATTTGCAGGGGCTCTCAATTTAGCATGCAAGTATTCTGGGCTGCTTGAGAAACAAATTCACATAGTTAAAGAGCATTCCGCCAAGGTTTGTCTCAAAAGTGATTCCAGTGGAAATGTTGCAATTTAACTATACTACAAAATATGGGCAGCCTGAGGTCACGTGACCAGGAGAGCCTCCAGGCTGGTAGATCTCTCATGGAGCCTGTAGGACATGTTCTCCATGGTGTGGGAGTACAAATAGGCTTGTTTCAATCAACACTATGCAAAGTTGTGGTGGAGTTGCGCAGCAGGCATGGTACGGTTCAAGAGGAACACACAGCCGCAGAAAATGAAAAACCTCCTTACCGGTTCTATTCATGTTTATTCAATTACCAACCGAAAACCATTAGCAGCTGGAGATGTTTGGTATACTTGGCCTCTGAACATTGACATGATTGCTATATATGTTGTTCATATTCAAAATAAGTTATTATATGCAATTATATTATATGTTGATCTTTAAATTATCCAGTCTGTGAAATGTAGAAGGCACTTTAGCCCTCACGCCTACGGTGTCTTGTGCTGGCCTGCATTGTGTGAGGTGCCAGTAGGTACTTCCAAAATGGTGTATAAACATCTACAACAGCATATGGCAGCCAAGTGATGAGGTTCTTGGATAGATTCATGTTTTTTGACACACACACACACACACACACACACACACACACACACACACACACACACACACACACACACACACACACACACACACACACACACACACACACACACACACACACACACACACACACACCGTGGAAAAGTGGCACACTGTCTGGGCTGTGGTGTATGTACACGTCTGAAAAAGGGTGACATTTGTAGGACACTTGTATAATGCTTCATGATTGAAGATACAAAATGGTCTGTCTTTTTAATCAACAAGCGAGTTGGGGGTACCCTTTACATTTACACATGCGTTAAACCTCTTCATTAGTTATTTAGGTCGGTGCCAACCCTGCAATCGCTTTGGTGACTTTTTAGATAAGCTGGGTAGTTAAGTTTGTTTGTTTGAGACATAGCAGAGAGCCATGCCTTGTTTAGTTTATTGATCTTTGTTTTGGCCTGACCCCAATTGAGCCGTCCTCTCCCACATTGTGATAAACCCTTTTAAATTTGTTCTCATCTGAAACACGGGAAATAAAAGCATTTAATGGTCACTTCTGCTCTGAGTTGTAAACAGTCTCCAGTTGTCTTATTAGGTTGCTATAGTGGAAAGGTACGAAGAAAGTCTGATCCATGTATGGTAAATGGTTGAGTGAGGGATTCATCCAACAACCTCATCCAGAAACTCCAATATGATGCAATGTCAACAAATGGATGTTCAGATCGCTAGTAGCTAGGCCAGCCACCACCCTGAGAGGCTCTACCTCCTCATGTCGAACTTCACATCAATACCTACTACTCCAACACTGTCAATTATTCCAATCTAAAAATATTATTGAAAACTGAAAAAATTTAAAAACTATTACAGTAATGTATTCACAAGCGCTGAGAGATCTCCACTCAAAATCAACTAGCAAAGAAATAAAGCTTAATATACCTCAACTCTGTTTCTTTGGTAGTTGATTTTGAGTGGAGATCTCTCAGCTCTGGTTCACATAATACATGACGATGATGTTTGAGGAAAGAAAACTCCATAAAAGGGAAATTGAGTTTGAGTCACAATCATATGCAATAGCTTCCTGTCTTTGGTTGGTCAAGTGTTTGCTTAATATGGGTGTTGTCTTTAATAGTTTTAGACCACCACAGTAACTTACCATCATGTAGGGATCCTCTACTAGAGGGTAGAAGAAGTCTGTGGTCTGGACGAGTGAGAGTCCTCCGTGTCTCAGAGGAATCACGCAGGAGTCCATCCCTATGCCTACACACACACACACACACACACACACACACACACACACACACACACACACACACACACACACACACACACACACACACACACACACACACACACACACACACACACACACACACACACACACACACACACACCTTTATATCTTGAACTTAATAGAGCCAAGGTCCATCTGTATTCACATGCATTTAAAAGTTGTATTACATTTTAACAGGCTTACTATTGTCACAGAACAATATATATTTTTAGGATTTACACTTTACAAGTTTCGTTTTATTACAACCGGAACTAGGGTATATGCCAGGGCACCTGTCAATGGCTTCAGCATGGCGAGCAAGCAACGAAGAACCCAACAGCCTTCTGATGTAGTAGAGGATCTTAAATTAAGATACCGTAAGTGAGCTAAACCAACAGCCTTCTTATGCATTGAGGATCTTAAGTTAAGATAGATGAGCGAAACAAACAGCGTTCTGATGTATTGGAGGATCTTAAACTAAATGGGCTAAGCATGCGTCTCAGCGCCCAGACGTTGACGGCGGCTCTGCGGGACATACCGAGGCGAGGGCCGGTGGGCTGCTGACCGAACTCCGAGGTCTGGTCTCCGGCCTCCCCTGCGCCGGCAGCCGGGTCGGGCTCCAGTCCCGCCAGGAGTCTGAGCAGAGCCTCCTGGGGGACCTTACAGCCTCACCCCTTCAGGTCGGAGAAGGCTGTGAGACGGAACCCACGATCCAGCCCATGATCCTCGGGTTTGAAAGGCTTGTATCCGGGTAGTAAACAGCCCTCGACCCCCACGGCCTCAGCCGGGGGAGTGGGGGGAGTGGAGCCGGACATGTGTGAGCGGTAATCTGTGGTCGCTGCAGCCCCTGCTCAGCCCTGATTTGTAGAATATGAATGGCGGGACCGACCACTACTGTCGGATGACACCGCCGCCAGCCGCACAGGAAGGATCTTTTGACAGTGACGTCATTGCTCCAAACCGTAAGGTGTACCCTACTACAAAAAATATATTTAAATTAAACAGAAACCTTAAACATGCTGTTACTCAGTTGAAAACGTTATTAATCCATACAATAAGGATTTTAAACGTTATATGATTCAATATTCGACTTCAAACGGAACAAGTATAATGGATTGAGCGAATCACACCCCCATAACCAGGAGTGGAATGGTATATTCCGTAGTAGAGCGCTCTCTATCGCCCCGGTCGGATCTGAACGGTATTCGTTTGCTCACCATGACTCGGCTTGTGGTCCGAGGCAGATAGAGGTCTGAAGTTAGAGCTGTTCAAAATAAATGATCCTAAGGCTAAGGCTAAGGAAAGGTGTGTGGGAAATAATAGCTATTAATTATTATGGCTTGTTTCCTGTTTTATGAAGTTTTCAGAAGGATATTCCAGTACGGGCATTTCTACATGGTGCTGATTTTTATGTTTTACAGAACCTTTTTTTTTATCTAAGTAATACTATTGGCGAAAATGGCATTTAGAATTCATATCAATTCAGTTAAAATGAAGTGTGTGGACAAAAAACAAAAGGAGATGGCAGAACCTTCTGGGGCGCTACCCATGCCTTGAATGGTTTGGTCCAAGAATGCATGTCGGTCCCTCTCCTGACCTTTGACTCCTGTCCATCAAAGCCCCAAGAAGGCCATCAAATATAAAAAATAAATCTCCTGCTGCAATTATCCTCTTGAATATTATTTATTTGACAGTCTCCAATTATACATTGTTGATGTTCTTTTCATGATAATAATCTATAATTACGGACAATATTCACACAATAAAGGATGAAGCCATAAGGTGTAAGTTATCAACTTTTCTTTCACAATTATTGGAGTGAACAGCCCATAGAATGTTACCAACCATCATGTTGTATGGCCCATTGCAGCACTCAAACTTCAAACTCATAGAAATATATTAAACCAGTCCGCTCTTAACTTTGGCACTTTTTTTTATGATATCCGGATAAATCCAATTATTCTCAGCCTATCAATTCTATCAATTGTTGTTATTTTTGTCAGCATTAACTATTTTTTAAATAATAGGAAAAGCCTCAGACTCATTATAGAACAAGGAATCTCTTTGGGTAAAATAAATTAAAAAAAAAGAATAACTATAATCATTTACGGGTGAACATTCTCAAAGATAAAACTATGTAACAGCTATACAAAACAAGGACAGGCACAGTTAAATGTTTGTTGGATTGAGGGTATAATTAAGGATTAAAAATAAAATAAATCTGGTACACACAGGCATAGAACACTGAATGGATACTTTGTTTAGCATTTAGAGAGTACAGTATAACCAAACTCTAATACATCAGACGCATTGAGAAGGGCCAAATGAACAACGACACATGAAGCCTCATCCGTCCTCCTAATAAACAAACACTATTATTCACATTATATCACTGTGTTCGAGATGGTTCCAGTGTCGTCTGGAGACCTTTAAAAAGAGCCTTGCACGTCGCCTTCAGCCTCATCACACAGGACTCATCACCACATCAGAGGTGGGTGATTGGGTTCCTCCTCTGCTCGGCTCTCTGGTATTAAAACACATCATTACCCCTTGCGCTGCTACAGCAGGAGGGGACAGTGTGAACCCGGGCGGGGGGGGGGGGGGCAATAGAAAGTCAATCTACATCAGCATTTGAATACACATAGCAGACTTGTACAGCAATGATATTATGCTCATTACTGGCTACGGTTCTTCTGCTGTTCTCCCACCACTCCACACTAGCCCTCCTTTGATCCTGACGGGTCTTGTTCCTGATAGTCGCCTTAAACCAAAGCACTGTGTCCATTGGGGTGGGGGGGGGTGGGTGTGGTTGGGTGGGGTTGGGTGGGGTTGGGTGGATCTCTTGCTTGCGTGTAAGCCAGAAGGTGTTACTGTATGCAGTCCATGACGTGTATTTGCAGCGTGTCCATGTCCGGGGCCTGGTACTGGCACTTAGGACAGCGATAGTCTGGCAGCTCCTCGGCGCCGGGGCCGGCCCCGGGGCCCGCACCCACTTGTGGGAGGCCCTGGCTGCGGAACGACTGGGGCGGTGGAGCGGTGTTGAAGGCTGAGCAGGGGACCGCCAGGGAGAGGTGGAGGAAGAGCCATACGAGGAGAGGGGGAGACGGAGGGAAGAGAGCTGTGGGTTAGCTTTAACATGTTTAGATTAATATATCAAGTGGTTTAAGACGAGGTCATCAAGAAAACAACAATCCTCTTTTGAGCTTAGGGACATAAGCAAAGTTCAGACACTGACATTTCTTGATCCAAAGTGACTTTAACATTTTTTAATTCATCTGAATAAGATATCATTAACTATTTGGATATGATGTCCAAGCAGGAAAAGACAACGAAACTCAAAAATGGAACAGGCAACTATGGAATAAGGTTTGTTGACTGAAGCCCTGATAGAGTGTGCTGCACCTTGTGGTGCTAGGTTTGTGGGCCGCTGGGCTCTGAAGTCTTCCAGGTGTCTCTGCTGCATCTCTTCAATGCGAGCGCTGAAAGAAGAGAGGACCCCTTGTTACGGTCACGATAGCCTTCACTCACGATGGGTCACAACCCATACACTTCACCATCAACCCAAAGCTGTTGCACATGAGGGAAAAGTAGCACAGGAGGTAGTAGAGCGGGGTTGACTGGAAGGTTGCTGGTTCAATCCCCGGCTCCTCCTAGTGGAGTGTCGAGCTGTCGCTGAGCAAGACGCCTCACCCTGACTGCTCCTGACGAGCTGGCTTGTCGCCCTGCGTGGTTGCCTCTGCCGTCGGTGTGTGAATGGTTGTACGTCGCTTTGGATGAAAGCATCAGCTCCCTAAAGAGCCGTAGGTCCTAAACAGAGTAATGCTGTCCTACCGCGAGGCTCCCTCCTGTTTGAGTCGGTCGATCTCGGCCAGCGCCTGGGTCAGCTGATCCTGTAGCTCCTCCTTCCTCTGGTTCAGCTTCTCCCGGGCCTCGCGCTCCGCCAGGAAGTCGGCCTTGTAGATCTCTGCCTGGACGCGCACACAGAGGAGCGCACAAACACAGGAGGAAAGGCAGAGGATAAGAGGTGGGATGTCCGGGTGGCAGAGGCATCAACAATCACAGTCAGAAGGATTTTTGGTGCCCATGCCTTGTTCCCATGCGGCAACATTTGGAGCATTTAATAATTGATTACACATTTGGGCTCAGTAAACTGGATTATTTTTTAACACAAAGGGCCAATACCAAAAAGGTATCTTGTGGTCTCCTATCATGTTAGATAATAATGTTACAAACTATGACCCAGGTGTAGGGATAGTTTGCTGGTTTACAGGCACAGCTACAATCAGTTTTTAGGAGAAAGGCATTTAGTTAATGATCCACCGTTTCAAATTGGACAATCTTGTCCTCGAAGGGTCAAGCTCAAGATTGTAGTCTGCAGCTTGCCTCAATATACCTTTGTACCAGAGTTAGTTTGCAATTTGAGAAGGTGTCTTTGCCTATTACATAATGTATGACCACCAACACTACAGGGTGACTTATTCACTCAAATGACTGCACTTAAAAAGGACCATGGAATCTGGTGGTGAACCCGTCGCAGCCGCCTGTCCTGGCTTCACGAAGATATCCATTTCATGGAGTTGACCTGCGACTCAAAGCGCTTCTGGAGAGGTGTGGAGGTACATTAGGCTGGAGGTGGATTCAGCATTGCACATAGGACATTCAGGACCGGTGACAGCTATAACTCGAAGCTGCCATAGTGTAGCCTTAGTTATGGGCCTCGTGTGGCCGAAGGCACTTGGGTAGATGTACTTTACTTTTATTTTCACTTTCCAAATCAGGGAATCCCCTCCTTAGTTCCTGATTGGGTGACCTGAAAGAAGCATAAGGTCTGCCTGCCATGCGCTGCACGTTGAATGTTCCCAGTAAGTTAGTCCGTTGGGGAGGTGGTTCCGTGTGCTAGCTGCCCTTTATGTTTCTTCCCTGGGGAGTGGGGCTCTGGACGCTGGGGGTGCCCTGTACGTCTCCCTCACATTGATCACTTTCCTCTAGAGACACCATGTTAGATGCCCACTCTGGATGCCTCATGTTTTGAAGTACTCTTGCTAGCCAGGGTCTGGTTCTATTCTTTCTTAGGAGTTCATCTCTAGTAGTAGGTTTGTTTTGTTAAGTTGCTTTCCTTGGATTCACCATCGATCCCCTTAACCTTCCCTTTGTGTTAATAAATGTACTACCTATCCGGTGTGTCTCTTCAATGCTTTACCCACTGATGTTATGTTAGTAACTAACATAACATGTTATTTACTAATCAGACCACTTAAAGCAGCGTTAACAGGAGGTATACTCTGCTTCACCCCCTGGGACTCAAATGGGTGATAAAAACATTAAAAACACATCTTATGAATGTCAAATATCTTTCATACCCAAAATAAATGCCCTCCTCCATCCAGCCCCCCCTCAGAGGGCCCGACGGCCCTCCTCCGTCCGGCCCCCCTCCGTCCGGCCCCCCCCTCTGATGGTTGCCGTACTGTTTTCAGATCCATGAGGAAGATGGAGGAGCACAGAGCCAACCTTATTCTAGATAGTGACGTAAACCACATCTCTCCTGCAACCAATCAACCTTCACACTGTGACTGAACCCCTCCCTGGCGGTAGTTCTTCAACCAGAGGGTTAGGGAGTGGAGGTCTACAGGAGACCACCTTCCCACCAGTACATGCACAGTGCTGACACTCGTGTTCACCCCCAGCCAAGTCCTATCTGCCGAGAGCTTTCTGAGCAGCGGGACATATTGGGACAGTTCAAAAGGTGCCTGTTGATGCCTGACAATGTTGACATCTTTATTTCTGAACAATAACTTGATGACAGGTGGAGAAGAAGCAACGAGCCGAGGATCTAGCTGACGGGGGCTGTAGTCACGCTGCAGCACTACCTTTCATTGTGAACTTTATGCTGTAATTATGGTAAAAGTGGAATTTGCATTAATGTTTATTGTACAAGAGAACTAGATTTGATCCTTCTTCATTTTAACTTTTATTTGTTTTTTTTTTACACCAGCAGTTATTCTCTGTCGCCCTTACCCGTTTTATTATATGGTGTTACCGTTTAGCAGACGAGTGTGTGAATGTGCAGCCAAACCTGAGCAGTAAGTACGGGCACCGTCTCCAGGGTGTATCTCTGCTGCTCCACCTCCTCCTTCAGTTTGTCTATCAGGTCCTGTTTGAGGGCCAGGGCGCGCTCTGCCTCCTCCAGCCTGCCGCACATGTCCTCACCCTGAGAGAGAGAGGAGACACCGCACCTTAAAGACAGGGCTGTCTGTCTCTGTGTCCCCCTGAGAGGAGACCCCACACCTTAAAGACAGGGCTGTCTGTCTCTGTGTCCCCCTGAGAGAGAGACCCCACACCTTAAAGACAGGGCTGTCTGTCTCTGTGTCCCCCTGAGAGAGGAGACCCCACACGTTAAAGACAGGGCTGTCTGCCTCTGTGTCCCCCTGAGAGAGGAGACACCGCACCTTAAAGACAGGGCTGTCTGCCTCTGTGTCCCCCTGAGAGAGGAGACCCCACACCTTAAAGACAGGGCTGTCTGCCTCTGTGTCCCCCTGAGAGAGGAGACCCCACACCTTAAAGACAGGGCTGTCTGTCTCTATGTCCCCCTGAGAGGAGACCCCACACCTTAAAGACAGGGCTGTCTGTCTCTGTGTCCCCCTGAGAGAGGAGACCCCACACCTTAAAGACAGGGCTGGCTGTCTCTATGTCCCCCTGAGAGGAGACCCCACACCTTAAAGACAGGGCTGTCTGTCTCTGTGTCCCCCTGAGAGAGGAGACCCCACACCTTAAAGACAGGGCTGTCTGTCTCTGTGTCCCCCTGAGAGAGGAGACCCCACACCTTAAAGACAGGGCTGTCTGTCTCTGTGTCCCCCTGAGAGAGGAGACCCCACACCTTAAAGACAGGGCTGTCTGTCTCTGTGTCCCCCTGAGAGAGGAGACCCCACACCTTAAAGACAGGGCTGTCTGTCTCTGTGTCCCCGAGAGAGGAGAGACCACTGCAGAGACCACACCTCAAAGACACCTCCGTCTCTGTAGTAAGGACATTGACATGGTACAGATAACAGTACAGACTGCAGTCAAAGGTTGCACACACACACAAAATTACCTCATTCTTCAACTTAGAATCGTATTCCTTGAACAGACACGTGTAGGCATGTTTCAGTTGAGTCAGTTTTTTCCTGAAAAATAAGTAAGAGCAATTCAATGAATAACAATAAAACAAACACAACAGTTCGACAAGAAGGATTGTAAGATGGACTTAGACAGACTAAACTCATGTAATAGCATGTGTTAACCTATAGAGGTCTATCAAATGACTGGCTCCCACCCCAGCCCCTAACCTGAATACAGCGGAGGGGTCTATGAGACGTCGGTCATAAGCGGGCAGGGTTTCCCTTTATCCAGTAAACAACATTCTTCAACTGTATACCACCAGAGGCAATCGGGAACATAGGAGTAAGGCACCTCTCCCAAACAGGACCCCCATATTAAAATGACAAGATGTACACGGGGGGGAATTCCTGCTACAGTGTGTTTGTGTGGGTTGGAGTGTTTGTATGGGGACTAGGGCTTTGACTTTTGCCCGACTTTAGCCCTGTTTGACGTTCGTTTATTAATATTTTTTAATAATATTTTGACCGTTAAATGCCTTCAGTAAGACCTGGATTGGGCGTCGCGAGATTTGTTCACCGCGTTGCTATGGTTACGGTTTATTAGGTTTCTAATAAATCGCTGTCTAATCAATACTTCATTCACTGTCTCTGCCGTGGTCATTACAATATTATGAATAGACTGCGTCGGGTTCTCCGACGTCTCTCCCTCTTGGCCTGCCCATAACAGGTTTGAATATTAAGGGCTGCCTAATATTCGTTTGAATTTTGATTTATTTGTTGATATTCCAATTATATTCGAATAACCAAGTTCGGAGTCCAAGCCCTAAGGTGTGGACACACCTCTCTTCTATGACCACGTGGCGCTCTGCCTTGAGGGCGCTCTCCAGGCTCTGGGTCTGCAGCAGCAGCTTGTCCACCGCAACATTGTGCTGCTTCTTCTGCTGCTCCAGCTCCCTCTCCGACACCTGCAGGGCCTCCATCTTGATACACAGCCTGGTCCCACACACACACACACACACACACACACACACACACACACACACACACACACACACACAGGGTAGCATTTCATACAAATAGGGAAATAACAAAAGAGAAGAGAAAGACAAGTAAGCACAAGTGATATTATTAAATAGGTGAAATAGGTAGATAAGGTTCTCATCATTCAATATATCAGACAAGAGACCATTTGGTCAACTGGGCGCCATTAGTCCATTTTGAGTAATAACTGGTATGTAAAGATCGGTGGGCCAACCCCTCTAGGTTTGAGGAACACTTTCCTATCAATATCAGTATCAATGAAATATCAATAAACACTTTCCTTCAACCAACAGTGGCTTGATGCATGCTGCATCAAGCCATTGGCGAGCCAGTAAGGCCTCGGTGGTTGAACTTAAAAGTTCACAATTTTTTGTGAGGTGCTTTTGGAACATTTTATTTGATATATTTCTTTCTCATTGGAAAATCGAACGGTTTATGAATCGGTCAAAAGGAAACGCACAGAAACCCTTTCACGTCCCTACAGTTTATGTACGTACACGCAGACGGATCGATAGAACACGCACACACCAGAGCCCGTGAACGCAAAACACAGCATGCTCACCCTACGGTACGCACACACAGGGGTAAGGCTGCACAGGACTGAGATCAGACGTACTTTTCATTCAATATCTTGCGGTCGTCGTCGCTCTTCTCCAGGGCGCTCTGCCTCTCGTTCAGCTCCCCCAGCAGGGACGTGGCCTGGGCCTTCAGAGCCTCACCGTCCTTCATCAGCTGTAGGGGAAACTAGCTGTGAATGGCTGTGGCTCTCATCAGGACGTCTCTGTACACTACGGTACATTATTATGGAAGGCCATTTGAAACTATATCTAATAAATATGTATAGCTCTGAAACAAATCAATAAGGCAATAAATGTATACATAAATATATAAAAATATATAGATATGTTTTTATTTTAAAAAGATTTTTTTCCCAAAAGAACTAGGGTTATATATTTCAGGGGCCTTTAATTTTATTAGAGCACCTTTGTTTCTTTAATTCCACATTTATTTCATAATGCCACATCTGGTATATTCAAATGAAAACAACAGCATTGAATCACTGAAGGGCCTGATGGGTGGAGGACACTTCTTACACAGGGCCTAGGACAGTACGGCATGGACAAGCGGTCGTGGGACGGCGTGGAGACATGGACGGCCCCCGTGCTAGATCAAACTGATCAGCCCATACTTTTCTGCCACGTGTTGAAGCCTTTTTTTTAGAAATACCTACCCGGGCCAAAAACATGGGATCAAATAACTAAGGTTTAAAGGGAAGTATAAGTAATATGGTGCCTTCATATTTGAAACCAGTGTGGGAAAAAAAGCAACTAAGAGTCAACTAAGAGCCGTGCTCCAAGGGAATTCCATGTCTTTATGACAGCTCCAGCTAGCCCTCTGAAAGGAGACCCTCATCTCAGAGCTGGTCCTGGGGCAACCACTGAAGCTCTCATCTCTCTATATCTAATGACCTCATTCTATGTCTACACTCACTGACGTGATGTTAAGGTTAACTACCTTTTTTTATCGACACAATTAAAGTTAAACGCTGTATTAATGTATTTATCATATGGTTAAAGGAGCCATTATCTGGCGCATATGAAGAAAAGGTCCACCGAGGCCTACATTCTGAGGAACATTCACCTGTCACTCATTTACACCATTTGATCTGAGGTAAACCACGCTATACTCACTCTGTATTGGCCCCTAAAAAGCCTTAACCCTCTGTATACCTGCCTCACGCCATCCTGAGAGGAGGAGACGGGGAGGGCTTTGCGACGTCCAAAGGGATACGTCTAAAGCCTTTCTCTCACGTTACTCACACTGACTTCCAGGTTAAAGTTAACTAGTTAATACTACAGTTAAGAGTCAAACACTGCCTGCTTTATCAATGGATGCGCTACTTACACTGACTTAGCGGTTAGACGAGAGTTAATGTAGAGCACGCATAGGGCCCCATTGCTCTTCAGGTGTGAAAGCCACTCAAGTAGGAGCACGGCCCTGAGCATACACACCTGGGCACAGTCCTTCTCCTTCTGCTCCAGGAGGCCTTCAGCTCGGTCCCGCTGGGCCGAGCACTTCTGGAGGGAGTCCAGCTTCTCCTTCAGCTCCCGATGCCTGCACAGAGACAACAGGCTCAAACCCTGCCGCTCAAACTCCACTCGGCACAACACAGACAGGAGTATAGAGCCTGGATGAGAGACCTCCTGGGTCATTTCTACTTCTAGAGAACTGGACTGTGAGCCATATCACTTCAAAACAATGTGGATGGTGAAGATGGCATGGTATATGAAATGTATACAGAGTGGATGTCAGAAATCCAATCGCAACGTATAAAAGGACCTCTTCAATGACCTTCACGAGGGCCCCTTGTGCACAGAACATGTTTTTGTGCAGCATGGCGCTTGGAGGAAGCGCTGTGTGCACTGAGAGAAGGAGGGTTATGCTGTTATGGGCTTTGGGTCCATGACAGCCCTGTTGGTATCGAGGACAAAACTACCGTTATTCTGAACACTGGCTGACAGACAGACTGGACAGACACCAGGTGAAATGTGTAGCCATTCGGCACAGAGCTGCCCCACACAGAAACTCTGTGCAGCACTTTTTATTCCTGGGTCTGCATTAGAATGCTTTAGATGATGGGTCTGCATTAGACCCATTGGGCTCTACATTAGACTGCATTAGACCCATTAGGGACTGCATTAGACCTATTAGGGACTGCATTAGACCTATTCGGGTATACATTAGACTGCATTAGACCCATTTGTGTATACATTAGACTGCATTAGTGCCAGTAGGGTCTAATACAGATCAATTAGGGTCCACATTAGACCCATTGGGGTATACATTAGACTGCATAAGACCCATAAGGGTCTACATTAGACCCATTGGGGTACATTAGAGCCAGTAGGGTCTACATTAGACCCATTGGGGTACATTAGAGCCAGTAGGGTCTGCATTAGACCCTTTAGGGTCCTAACATAAATCCTGGTGGACAGTCTCTGTGGAGAGAATTTTAATCTGTTTCAGGTTTAGAGGCACCAAAATAAAAACTAGAAATAACCCTAACCTCCAGAATAAGAGTACCATTTGAGGACACCAGTATGACCACATGATGAAAACGTCTCTGATCACCGTTCCATCACTCAAGCCATTTTTCTTAAACCAAGGAACAACTGAAGAGAATAAATGATGAAGGACTAAGAACTCCTCACACAAGCAGGCAACATCCAAATGAAAGAAATGAAACGCACGTCACGTAACGCATGCAGGTAGTACCGGAAGCAACGCGCAGCACTGGAAGCAACACGCCACTCTGCCTGCAACAGGCAGAGTGAAAGCAAAGGACAGGAGGCCTCAGAGAGCCAGAGCTCACCTGCCCTGCGTGGCCTGGAGCTGCTCTGTGAGTTTAGCCAGGCTAGAGCTGAGAACAGAAGACAGCACGCAGAGGGGACAGACGTCTCACAGGTCAAGGCTCTTTGGTAGTAAGGCAGAGGATACAGAGGTCATGGAGGTTTGCATGCTTCAGTTAAACATGCTTTGTTTCCTTTTGTAGTGTTTTACTATTAACTTCTTCCTTGCGGTAATCCACTCTCTTATATGAGGTTTCTAGGTTATAAAGTAACATTGGGGATGGGCCAAAAGCCCTTAGTATGTGGTGGGAACACAGCCGAATACACTGTCGCTTTGAACCACGTGACAGGCCACACCGCCCCCTGGTGGATAAACGAGGAAACACACTCCTGGTCACGGGTTGGGTGAGCATGCGGCATATGGTCACAGTTAATTAATGTTTCTTAGTGTTATTGCCCATATTTGGCGTGCCTGATTACTAGGGACGCAGCAAAGGTCACCGAGTCCACTGCCTAATAATGAAGCACTTTATGAATTAAACACATCAGCAGAGAGCAATCGTTGCAATGGCAGCTAGGGTAAACCGACAGCAACAGACAAGACGCTTAAGATGGCTTTAGTGCAGTTAGTCCAGCACAGTCCAACGGTAGCCTTCAGGAAGAGGTCCTACCTGTCAGAAGAATGCTGAGCCTCAGATCGGTGGTGCGACGCCTCCTCCGTGACACAGCCCGTCTACCAAACAAAAAGCTCCATCAACCACTGACTACAGACTCATTGTTTAGATTGGCATTAGAAGCAAAGGTCCAATGCAGTTAGACCTTGATGGGGATTATTTTCACTGGTAATGTAGGCCAGAAAAATATTGTATAATGTCAAAGGGAAAGGCAACTCAATAGTTACATTCTAAAGTAATAAGCAGCAATGTTTTATTATTCATGAAACCATGTTTGATGAATAAAACAATAATTACTTTCATTCAGCAAAGCGGTCCAGATATTCTGCCAGATGGATGTATCTACACCACGGCTGTACATACAGCCCAATGAGGGGCCTGAAATACCTGTGCCTGAGCCAGCTTGGCTCTCAGCTGATCCCTGTCTTTCTCTGACTCCTCTTTCTCCCTCTCCAGCTCCTCGTTCCTCCTCCTCAGCTCCCTCATTCCGCTCTCCAACTTCTCCTTGTGGCTCTTGAGCAGGTTAAGAAACTCGTTTCCTCCTTCGGTTTTCTGTGGCAAACAAATACGTTGTATCGGTCTGAGCTGTCGGCTGACACAAAAGCTTGCCCCCACGCCGAGTCCTGACTAACACCGAGAGGAAACGCGTAGGGAGGAATGCTGCACAAGCGCGCAGATGTTGATTGGAACATGGTCGGAAAAACATGAATACATATCAATGATTCGAACAAAATAGGATGGGTTAAAATCAGGGGTAGAAGTTCAAAGAAATGATTATATTAATCTTGAACAGCAAGCGCAGCTGAGGAGGTGGTACAGTGACAATCAGCCGTGAGCGGGAAGGGGCAGAGAACCAGCAGCATTGAGCCGATGCACCAACAGCTTGGTACAAAGTGCATTACAGCGCAATAGGCGGGCTCACCTGGCCGTGTTCCACAGACCCCACGTCCTCCCCAGCCTCTGAAAGAGAGCCTGGGGAGGTTCGGAGGCCACTACTCATGGAGCTATTCAAACTTGCGCCATCCTAGACACACAAACACACCCGTCACGTGAGAAATGAATGCATCAGAACCAACACAAGGCTCACTGTGGCCACTTCCCTGGTGAGTCTTACCTGGCTGAGGGCGTGGTGCGTGTTGTGATCGTGAGTCTTACCATGGTGTGTGTGTTCTGATAGTGAGTCTCACCAGGCTTGGGCGTGGTGTGTGTGTTCTAATAGTGAGTCTCACCAGGCTTGGGCGTGGTGTGTGTGTTCTGATAGTGAGTCTTACCAGGCTGGTGTGTGTGTGTTCTGATAGTCTTACCAGGCTGGTGTGTGTGTTCTGATAGTCTTACCAGGCTGGTGTGTGTGTGTGTTCTGAGAGTCCTACCAGGCTGGTGTGTGTGTGTGTTCTGAGAGTCTTACCAGGCTGGTGTGTGTGTGTTGTGTGTGTTGTTCTGAGAGTCTTACCAGGCTGGGTGTGTGTGTGTGTGTGTGTTCTGAGAGTCTTACCAGGCTGGTGTGTGTGTGTGTGTTCTGAGAGTCTTACCAGGCTGGTGTGTGTGTGTGTTCTGAGAGTCTTACCAGGCTGGTGTGTGTGTGTGTGTTGTGTGTGTGTTCCGAGAGTCTTACCAGGCTGCCCGGGGGCATGGTCTGTGTGTTCTGGTTCACCTCCTCTGCTGGTTTCCTTTCTCGCTGATCTAAAGTCTGAGACACAAAACAGACATTAAAGAAGGTCTGCCTGATTCTGACAAGAGGGAGGAGCATGGAGCAACATCTGTTTGAGGTCGACCTGCGGCTATATGTATATTAAGTTATGTTATGCTAAAACCAGATTACTGAAACAAGAGCGTTCCCTTTTCATTCATCATGATTTGTTTTTCAGTCAGCATTGAAAAACAGTAGTCTTAAAATAGTAACTTCTCAAAAGGTATACATTGGTATTAATAATTAATTTGGCTAACACTAAAACCAATGTTACATACATCCTCAGTATTTTAAGAGATTGTTATTGAACAAAAGCAGTCTTTAAAAATGCTACAATCAAATACACCTGTAATTATAACATTGTAAAAAACACGGGTATACCTGTTTTCAAACCATTCATTTGCGTCGTTAACCTTTCTCTTTGTATAGCCCATAACCTGCCGTCTCAACGGGAACGCACACGAGTCCAAACCCAACACACCTGCGGCCCCTCCAGGGGTCCGTTCCTCGCAGCGTGGCCGACCTGCTCTTCAGTCTGACAGCAGCTGGACCTCTGGCCGGAGGAGCTGTGTCCGTTCACCAGCCCGTGGAGGGAGTGGTTGTCCTTGGTCAGTTTCGCCACCAGAGCCTTCGCCTCATGAAAGCGGCAGCTCAGGAACTCCCTTTCCTCCCGCGTCTTCCGTTGCCAGCCCTCCATCTCCTCGCAGCGCTGCCGCAGGGCCAGGTTGCTGCAGCGGAGAGCCTCTGGAGGGGCACAGCAGTAGAGAAGGGGTTAACAGGAGGATAAGACGTCAATAAAAAAAATAACTGCTGAAAGAGGACGTTTGGCCAGTCAGAACAAGAGCATCAGGGAGACAAAGATTGGTTTTCAATAGTATTGGAACCCGACTACAGAGAGTTGCGCACCTCTCAGTTGCTGGTTGTCTCCAAGCAGCCTGGTCACCACTTCATTAGCGGCCAGCTCTGGTGGAACCCGGAGGCCACCACTGCCATCCTCACCCGCCATGTCCCAGTGCATGGAACCGTCTTGCTGGGGTTGCACCATTGCTTACGCTTACGCGCGCGCGCGCACACACACACACACACACACACACACACACACACACACACACACACACACACACACACACACACACACACACACACACACACACACACACACACACACTCTTAGTGTCACCTGACAATCCATCAACATGCGTGAATGCAGCATAAGCAGTTACTTTCACTTTAGATTCTCGACCATCAAATCAAATCCTTGAAGTACCCACCTTTTCCCTAACGTTGAATGCGCTGAAGCGACCCTACTACCCAACCCCACTAACCCTACTTCTAATAAGCTACCACAGGGGTTAGGGCGATTGTAGCACGTAAACAAACTCACCAGAGAGATATGAAGACATTACGTCAACTTCAAATACGACGAGGAAGACGAACTCAAATAAGACATCAACAGAAGGCTGAATAACGAGGTGATCCGACTCTGTTCTGATCAACCATGAGCCGGATCGACCATGTGATGTCAAACAGTAGGATGCATAAACATGAAACGCTTACCTTTTATTCAGCAGACTAACCCAAGTCAGGATTGACCTATAAAAAGAACCCGCCGTTGAATTTAGGACCTTTATTTATATTCTATTTATATGGCGCCGACGTTAGCCAGGTAGCGTGTGTTAGCTCGTTGTTTATCGCAGTGGGCTAGCAGGCTAACTCGACCACTCCGCGTTCGGCTCCTCTGGCGTCTGAAGTAACGAGACCCGTCGACCGGAGACACATCGCGAAGATCAACGACCCGTATATGTATCGCTAAGCATGCCCGTTGTTTTAATATACCGATGAGTTTATGGGCTTCATGAGGTGAGCTGTCAGAATAAAGTAGTCGGAGTTGTTGTTAGCTTCAGGAATTCCCCTTCCTCCTTCCGCAGAGGAGCTGTGACGTCATGACACTGGATCGGTGACGTCACGCTGTTCTGCCAGTCTAGTGCTGCGTTCCAGGGACACTTTTTTAGTCCGTAAGTTACGAGCTGCAACTAGGAGTACGTCGATCTGGTACTAGTTCGCGCGGCTAGTGAGTTGCACTTTTGACTGCCGTTCCAGGGCACTTTCACGAGAAGAAGGTTGTGAAATCACGGGTTGTACGTAAACTTTCCCTACTTCCGAAATAAGAGCGTTCAGGAAACGCCCCTCAAAATTCCCTATGATAATATGTCATAGCCTATGAACTTCTAAGGGGCGTTTCCTGGACGCTCTTATTTCGGAAGAAGAGAAGGTTTACGTAAAGACACGTAAGAGCTTCCGAACCTCCGAGCTGCTTTGAAGGCGGCATGATAGTAGAGGTAACAGAGAAGTGGCAGAACACCGCGGCTGCGTTGCCGTGACGTCACGGCCTCGCAGCGGCGGCCAGTGCTCCTCCGATGCTGATGAGACAAGGAGGCTACATGATGCTCTCCGCCGCCGGGATCGTCCTTGCCTTCTCCTGGATTCTCCCTGGATATGCTCTTTATTTCCACATAGGAGAAACAGAGAAGAAATGCTTCATCGAAGAGATCCCCGACGAGACTATGGTCATTGGTAAGTGATTTGTGTTGTTTGCTGACACTATCAGCTAGCTAGGCACAATCAGGTTCCATCAACAGACAGGCCTGCCTCTGTGCCTAGTGGTCCATTGTGTACCGCCCATATCCCGCATCATGTTGTGCAGGTGCAATACATGGGTTTTTGGTTTGCGCTGTTACTCCCAACATGACTACGTTTTAATGTGGCCTGGATGATGGCGACATTGATTTACACATTGTATCTACTCGTTGAAGAAGGGTTTTGGACTGGTCTAACTTGTACAGATCTAACCAAATAGTATCATATTATTTATAAATTCCTCACTTTTCTCTTAAGTCAACTATATTGTCTTGCTTTAGTCCGACGTTATATGGTCTCATATGCGTGCGTTCCTTTATTTCGTTGTCAGGGAAGTACAGAACCCAGCTGTGGGACAAGCAAGCCAACTCCTTCCTACCAGCCACCCCGGGACTAGGAATGCATGTGGAGATTAAGGATCCAGATACCAAGGTAAGAAGCAAGCAGAAAAAAATTCCCATGAAGAAATTATTTTAAACATTATTGTTAAAGAAAAGTATAAAGAAAGACGTTATTTTCTTCTAGATTATTCTTTCCCGTCAGTATGGGTCTGAGGGAAGGTTTACCTTCACTTCCCACACTCCTGGAGAACACCAAATCTGTTTGCACTCTAACTCAACCAAAATGGCCCTGTTTGCAGGTGGAAAACTGGTAATATCCACCGCCTCAAAGCCTGTTTTCTTTGCACATGGTCTCTATAGGTCCCTCAAAGCCTTTACAATTATATGATCATCATCATACATAACTTTACTTCACTCGTTGTGTTTGCAAAATTACAGATGTTGTTAATACATAGTCGTTTGTCTATGAGAATACAAGGCATACACCATTTAGCAGATAATTTCATACCTATGAATCACAAAAACAAGTTCATTTTCTTTTCAGCATACACTCTGATAACACTAACATTTCCTTGCAATATCTTTCAGGAACAAGTAATTGCAAAGACTTGAAACACTGACTTTAATCTGTTGTGTTTCAGAGAGTGCATTTGGACATTCAGGTGGGAGAACATACAAACAATTACCCCGAGATTGCAGCTAAAGACAAACTCACTGAATTACAACTGAGAGTTCGACAACTTCTAGATCAAGTTGAACAAATTCAGAAGGAGCAAAACTATCAGCGGGTACGTGAGATCCTTTTTCTAAAAGCCAATTGGCCATCTTTCTGTCATACGCCTCTTAGCGTCACCGTCTGTGTGTCTGTCTGTGTGCTGTCTGTGTGTCTGTCTGTGCTCTGCTGACCACAGTATCGGGAGGAGCGCTTCCGCATGACCAGCGAGAGCACCAACCAGCGAGTCCTCTGGTGGTCCATCGCCCAGACGCTCATCCTCATCGTCACCGGCATCTGGCAGATGAAGCACCTGAAGAGCTTCTTCGAGGCCAAGAAGCTGGTCTGACTTCAGGTTCTCAGCAGGCGTCACAACTTGGCTTGAAGAGCATCCAGAGACTTCTCAGACCAAAGTGGGGAGAGTTACTCACCACACGGGGCAGAAAACACCGTGCAAACAGAGGGTGGTCCAGCCATAACAAGAACACAGATAGACATTAAGAAGACCGGAGCATTTCAAACTATTATCAGTTAACCAAGGCGTCGTTGTTGTTTATTTATTTAGTGTATCATTATGCAGTTCTACATTGATTTGCTTCAATTGTTTTCTCTGTTGCGTCCGACCCACCATTTTACTTCTCCTGTAAAAAAAATGATCCGAGATGGTAATCAGTGTTAGTAAAATGTCCTTATCATATCATCAGTCATGTTCATGTAGGAATGAAGAAAATCTGTTTGGCTATTATGGACAATAAATAGGGGGCATCTTCTAATAGGGAAACACATAGTCATTTTTCTTATGTTTATATAATAATCTCATCTCTATTCCATTCATCTTAAATTGTGTCCTGTTTTAAGTTGCATTATCCTAGACAATTGTTGCCTATTGTTTAGTTTCTAGGTAGAATCTGAAACCAGATGGCTCTATAGATACTATTTGCGATACTAGTAAACCAAAACCAAATTTAATTTGTAAATAATGGGTCGAAGGTATATACGTCAAAGGTATTCTTTTCTTCTTGAAGGGGGGGGGAAACAAGCCTCTGGATTTATCAGTGTCAGAGCATCAGTTATGACCTATGCACTACATTGGTAACATCAATCTAACGGTTCAGTAATGGAGGTTTTTATCTTATGTATGATGTAAAGCATTTGTAAAAGCATTGCATTTTTATAACTGCATTTGTGATCTGAAGTATGTAATGCCCTTTCTGATTCTCAAATTGAATTCAATATTGCATTTTGGCACGCAATTAGCTCACACTCTTTAATCATGACTAAGCTGTCTTACATAACTGAATATAATCATGCATTTAATAAAGATCTGTTTTGCGAATGGGTTATCTTTTTGTTCCATATTGGCGTATAGATCAAGACAAGTTAATGACATGTGGGGCTCAAGCTTGGGGAGAAATGCACTAATCCATGCTCTTTTGCCAGCATCCCCATTGCATACCTGGTAAAGGTATGCAATGGGGATGATATTGCTTAGTTCTTGCATACCCTGCTTTTCATGGATCTAATTATCACCCAGATACTCTCACTGGATAATACACCAGAACATCAACCATGCAGAAACTGGAAACACCATTTCTGCATCAGGTTTATTATTGTAAATGTGGATATCAAGAATAAAATTTCACCACGCACACACAACATACAAAACAATATAATTGACCCACAATGCCATCTGTCCTTATAAAGGGATAATTATTTTATTTTACCAAGTTTCTTAATTCTGTAGCACAAAAAAGTACATCTTACAGAGTGGCGCTCCAGACCTCAAGGGGGGGGGGGGGTTAATGTACACAGTCAAGCACAATTCAGCACTGTCACATCGGAGGGTTGAAGAAATTAGTAGAAAACATTTCATCCTTAAAGCACATATTAAACTTTTTACATGATACACAATTTGTTAAACTCAATGTTTTCAGTCACATGGCAAATGAGAAGTCAAGTCACCTGCCTTGTAGCCAGTATTTCTGCTGTCATGGTGTCTACCAGTAAGTAAGAACACCTGTTTTTTTTTGTATTTTAGTGACTAGTATAAGAGATTACCAATTTCAAAAAAGATTTAAAAAAATCAGCAAGATTTCTTATGCATCATTCTAGGTGGTCAATAGAACAAAAGTACACACAAATAATTCATAATGATGGCACAAATACACTTTGAGATGACTTAATGTGTTCCGAACTTGGCTCTGCAGATTAAAATATCTTGCTCCTCTTCTCAGTTCAGTGTATGTGCACATGAAGAGTGTTATCTCTTTAAAGGGAGGTAGGAGGAAGATCTAACGGTTGGTTCTTTCAGTGTTCAGACACAGTGAGGTGCTCCATCTTCTTGGCCGCCTCCTCAGTCAAGACCTTGGACTTCTTCTCTGGACTCGGGCTGGGGGTGTTGGCCGCGCTGTGGGGGTAGTCCCTGTTGCCGAAGATTAAGCTTCCCACCCGCACGTTAGTTGCGCCCACCTCAATCTTCATCACAGAAAAAAAAATAGTATATTTAGTCAAAGTGGGACAATATGTGAAAGACCAAAGAACACTAGGATAGCTAGAAACCTTGTAGTGTATTGCAAATCCTCTGTTTGGAGTACTTTGTTCAACCCCTTTACCGTATGAATAAAGAGGGGTGACCAAAATACTCCAAACTAAGAGTGGGTAATAACATACCATCATATGCATGTATGATGGTATGTAATGACCCGGTCATCACACTAAAAGAGGACACGTCTGTTAACCATAATCCTGTCTCTGGCTCATGTAGTTATTATAAGAATAGGTATGAGTATAGTTACTTTAAAACCCTCTACACAGATACAACCCGAGTCAAACACATGATATCATACAGTACGCTACATTTGAAATATGAATGCTGCTCACCGCATGTTCAAAATCATTTGACATTCCCATACTGAGCGCTACGTCCTCCATAGGCAGGTTCAGATTGTCACACACCTTCTTTCTTTGACTCAGCAGCATCTATTTACAGAAAAGAATTGAGATTTTAAGAGTACAGGTATTGAATACTATTTCATACCGGATTGTGATGCTTTTGGATGAGGTAATAAATATCCCCAATACATAGCGATCACCTTCCAGAAGCCCTAAAATTAAAGTTAGTTCTGACCACATCGGCAGTCCAGCGATCATATTCATACAGACTACGGGTTGGGACTGTTTTATCAATGAAAGGGTGCTATTGATTAATTGTAATATGCAATTTTATAATCAATGTTCAGCCAAATGTGATCAATCACCTGAAAGTCTGGGTTTTGGGCTTGACTGAGATCAAAGCCCGAACGGCCAATAGTCATGAGTCCAGAGAAGTGCAATGCAGTGCACTGAGACACTATGTGTTTCACCGTGTTGACCGTTTCCTCTGGGGGCAGCCCATGTTTACCTGGAAAACAAAGGCAATACTGGCATTAAGATTAGGTCAAGTTATTAAAGTATTTTTTTTTGGTGACCATATAAAACCCATTTCGGTTTTAGCGATAAAGCATTAGGATTGTTGTGGTAATAAAATAAAGTAGGACTGACTCTGCTCTCCGCTAGTGTTGATCTGCAGCATGATCCTTAACCTTTGTGAGCTGGCGGCTCTGAGACGCTGCCAGGAGCTGTTCACCTTGTCTGCCAGCTTGGCAGAGTCCACCGTCTCCACCATGAACAGATGGGGAACCCCTGGTGGATGTCAATCATTGTATTGATTTTAGAATACAATTTTGGAATACATTTCTTTACTTCACTGCCGTAGCACCTTATTGTGTCGAGGAAAGAACATAGCCCTTGCAATCTTCTGTACCCATATATCCCTGGGCAGGGTTTAGTTTGTGTCTGCTCACCTAAAAGTTTGTTGACATTGTTCTTCTGTAAATGGCCAATAAAATGCCACTCAATTTCTGGACAAGATTCTAAAATCTGTTGCAGGGGGAAGAGAAGTCCTGTTTAGAGAACTTTTTTTTATAGTCATGGGGATTAAAAGCAATAGGCGTTAGATAATATTTATATACAAACCTCTGTATTTGAAGCTTTATCCACAAGTTCATTGACCTGGCATGGAGTCAAATGGCTGCTATTAGTGTTTATTTAATAACTTGTTTGATAACTACAGGGAAGACAGGTACAGTATGATATGACATTTTTTACTTTTTTATTCGAACCATTTGTTGATGTATCTGGCAGTGACTGCGACTAAAAGTGTTCAATGCTCACATAGTTTTCTCCAAAGTTACGTTGACCTTGTTTGTAAGCTTCTATCACCATCTCGGGGGGCTTCGTCTTGCTGACAGCCACCAGGCGGGGTGGCAAGGCTGGCAACGCCTGGTGAAGAACACATGGACATCAGGAGATGTAAAACCGAGCATGGGTGCCTGGATGAGAAGACATTACACCATGCAGTGTGCCAGCTGACATCATTTGGCACTTGGAGGTAAGTGAGTCACTGCCGTTAAAGGTCGATCGTGACTTAGGAAGAAGCCACAGATGTATAGGTTATCAGCACGTTGAGCTGTGTGGATTTGATTTCAAAGCAAGCTATTGTGGTTACTTTTGGTTCGGGTGAAGGGGGGTGGGGGGGGGGGGTTAATAGACCTCGAAAAAAACCATAATTTTTAATCCTACATCCAGCAAGTTTACGAAGTGAATTTCCAACTTAATTGGACCGAATATGTATAACGATTCGTGCATGAGCTTCCGAAACACACAATCCATACGCCAACCCATTGAGTTAAAGCGTTAACCTGCAGCACGATGAGTGACGTGCAATCGCTGAGGGACTGCTCCTTCCAAAGGTGGCTCAGCCTTACATAACCAGTCGTGCTCCCCCAGCCCTGCTCACCTCAACACCCAAACACTCAATCCCTTCTACACACAATGATCCGTCCTAAGCGTACCTTTGACCGCCGTGCCACCGCCTGATTCACCCGGTCCATCGCCGATTGGAGCGCCTTGCCTATTTCCTCCGACATGCCTACTCTCCACATACCGTCCAACACACCGAGGAGTGTGCGTAACAGGCATCCAGTCCGTGACGTCAGCAAACTTTCAAAGTAAAAGTCTCTCCGCAAAAAGTCGTGCCTGGAGTCCGTTAGCGCCGCCTGACGCGTGTTAATACTATTGCACTGAGCACTTCAGAAATGTGGTGATAGGCATCAAATAATCGGGCCGCACTAAACCATGCTTCCCTTCCTAGCTCAAAATACCATTAGCTTTATTCATTATATATATAGTTATTGGTCTCCCAAGACAGTTATAATACCCAATGAATAAAAACAGCCTGTTGATATGGCATGTACAAGGCACCCACTACACAAGTCTATAAATAGCAAGGCTTTACATAAGGTCCCCTTTAGAACCAATAGAGATTTCTTAGAAGAGGTCCATCTAAAAAAAATAATGATTTGCCATTGCATTCCAGTAAAACAAATCCATTAAAGATTCAACAAATACAGAAACATTTTTATTAGCAAGATAACAAAATCACAAGTATTTCAAAGAATATTGACCAAAAAAAAAAAAAAAAAAATTGGGATGAGGGGAATGGTTGTCTTCTCCTGGTGTTCTCATACTCGCTCCAACGCCTCCACCATAATGATACTGTTTCCTCTGATCACCTGCGGAAACAACAGCCAGTCAATCCTAAAGCAGAAGCTACATCAAACTTGCTTTGTAATCTAAGAAGAGCCTGGACCAAAATTACCAGAAGAGCACGCACACAGTTTTTTCTTCCATAAAGTTACTTTCATTTGACCTTTGTTACATATACACACATTCAGCCCTCCTGCCAAACATACAGGCTAAAAAACAATATTCCTAAAATAGAATAATTCCTAAATAAACCGCTACAGTGTTAAAAGGCAGACTCTGGTGAATGATTCTATGGTAATAGTTTCATTTTGTAATCCTGTCCTGATACTGACCACCATGCCGATGCCGTTCTGCAGGCCCCCTGGACCCATCTCCAGGCAGTCATCCATCACCAGGTTCATGAAGGGGTCGAACCCGCGCAGGATGCCTTGGACATGTCTGCCTCCGTTCAGCTTCACTGTAAGACGCAGGAGGACAAAGTGTGAAGGCTATCCACATTCAAAACTTGCCTGGCCCAAAATATTGAATCCAATATAACATGTTACTCAAAATCCTGCATGTCAGAAAAAAAGTTTGTGTGGGAATGCAATTTTATTGCCACTTAAAATGTCCCTATTTTTAAAATTCATATGAATAAAGCCAAGTCTCAAAAGTTTAACTTACTTGTGTTTAATTCTAGGCATATGCCAATTTGAGATCAAATCATATACTGATCGTTATTTCATAATTGAAGGGATTTTATTTTTTACTCCCTTCAACATATTACTAGTAAAACTATATACTATTACTAGTAAGACACGTTTAACCGATATTAATGTCCCGCTTGGCCAAATGTGCGCATGCGCCGAAGCACAATAAATAAAGACGCAGCGCAATATGAAAAATAGAGGCCACCGCCCGAACCGAATGTATGCTGAGGGGGTAGAGTATTGATTATAATATTGATAAAACAATTAATCTGCCTGGATCTTATATTCCCCGATCCCCGGACAGTCAGGAATCCTGCTACTGCTCAGGAATCACATCTACGTTCAGGATATTGTACTCACATGAAAGCTTCTTGTCCATGAACCTAAGACGAACAAAACACATTTTAGAGGGGTGCAAAACTCAATATTAGACAATGTTTTTTCCATGTTTGTTCCAGGCCAGGTGGGTTAGCAGTAGCTACATTAGCTAGCTCCATTCATCTCTGTAACAAAGTGATCACAACCAAGGTACACACTCCAATCAACACAGTTCACTACTCAAAATTGAAATACTTACTTCTTCAGCTCTGGTGGGTGCGCTTTGCTCATTTTGACCTTTGTTTATGAGTTAAGACAGACACTAGTTTCGTCCGCTCTTCGTTTTAAGAGTCGTGGGAGGCGTGCGGATATGAGCGGCGCGCTTCCGCCACAGGGTTGCCAGATTGGGCGGGAAATCCGGCCCAATCTGGCAACGCTGCCTTCCCATCCCCCATCATATTAGAACGGCGCTTCACCACAGAGCCCCCGCTGTACTGGAGCAGAACGATAGATAATGGATAGATATAAAAGCTCTGAACCGGAGAAACTATGTTAAAAACTATGTTAAAGCAGCGCTGCACCACAGCGCCACCGGCTGGTCCGGGGGGGAAACACGAGGGCTTTTATTCACTGATTCTCCATGAACGTGTATCGTTGTGTGTATGGCACATTATAACCACATTACAGGCCGGAATGTTGTTTATTTTTGCATTAAAATTGCAGTCCTTTGGCCAGAGCTCAGAAGTGTTAACATAGTTAACACGGCTCTGGAGAACGGGAACCTGTTCTAGGGTTAGCCTTCTTTGTTTTTGAGGGCTCCCTACTCAAGGTTTCCAAAATGATAAATCGATTTCCCTATATAAAAAAAACAAAAAAAGAGATTATTCAGTTCAGTTTAACTTTATTGTCCCAAAAAGGGAAACTTGTCTTGCAGTCAGGTACACATAAAAAAAACACAATACACACAAGGACAGTGTATATAATATTTTGAAGCGAGCACAACCATTTACAAAAGGTTTTAATCTGTTCAATAGCTTTTTTTAGAATGTAAAAACAACCAATGCCAAAACTGGTAATTCCAAAACAATAACCAATTAACTGGAGGCCTTTGACTAACAATTTTCATGGTGAGAACCAAGACACCATATCTAGGTCAGCGGACAGGATTTAATTACCCATCTGCGAGCACCATGTAAGGCAGGGGTCTCAAACTCAAGTTATATGGAGGCCGCTGGAGGTAGTCTGGGTCAGGCTGGGCCCCATCAAGTATTCCACCGAAAAAGGAGCACAACTTACCCAATCTAAGTTAATGATCGGGCTATAATTAGATCACGTTGGCTATGTAATCGCTGACAGGGGTGGAAACCGGGACATTTTAGAGTCCTTTGGTTTTTGTCAGGACTCAAGACACACAACTCAAAATTGGGACTGTCCCGGGAAAAACCGGGACATCTGGTCACTATCACAAGTCATAAAAAAGCATGGCCAGCGTTGGACAACGCGCGGGCTGCACTAAAACTAAACTTTGATGTTAAGTAAGGGGCCAAAAAATATCATCCTGCGGGCCTCAATTGGCCCCCCAGGCCGTGAGTTTGAGACCACTGATGTAGGGGAATGTAAATTGTGAAAAAAAAAGAAAAAATATGGATCACAGAATGTTCATTTGGTTGAATTTAAATGAGAATAGCAAACAATTGGAGTCAGAGTTCAATTATATCTAATGACATGCGTTTACCATGCCAGATCCACCAAAAAAAAAAATAACTACATCTGTTACCTTAAAGGTAAATAATTTTATTAACAAAATTAAAAAATATGACTCGTGCAATAATTACTACATGTGAAATTTAGAGTCTAATCAAATCCATAGGAAAATCAAAGCATTACAAATACTTTGTCAAATGTTTTATGATTTTCTTTCAGAGAGTGGAACAAACCTGCCTGACAATTGTTAAACAGACTATTTAAGCATTGGCATCTATTGATAATACATTCAACCAATCAGCGTGATACTAACAGTGGACTGACTATTCAGGTACTGAATGAGGAATTGTTTCAGCTTTTGTGGCTTTTTAAATTCATACTGAAACCTAAGTCAACATGGATCGCTAAAGTGACAATGACGGTCTATTAATCTCAGTTTTTGTTGCTATGGAAACCAAAAGCCTCAGCAATATGGTCCTCTTCCACCCTGACTCGTAGGTGATCCTGACAGTGTTTCAGAAAGGTGTCCAACGCTGGGAAGGTCTGCTGACAGGGAACACAATGGTAAAGCCTACGTTTCTTAGAACCTAACCCTTTAGAGGTGTCCATCTCCTGAAGGCAAACACTGCACTGTCTCCAGTGTGCAGTTGACTGATGAAGCTCTGCGTGGTTTCTGAGCTCTGACTGAAGGGAAAAAACCTTGGCACACGAGGGACACGGGAAGTCACTCTCCACCTCCTCTTCTACCTTACACCCATTCCTTGAGCTCCTCAGAGCCGTCTCCTCATCCAATGTCTCAGTTTTCCTTCCAGATTTTCCTTTAGTCAAAAGTGCATTGTGGAGATTTTTTGGTTGCCTTTCAGTGTATTTGGATTGTCTGGCATTGGCCTCGGCAGAGTGGCCCTGCTTGGGGATAGCGGTGACATCAGAGGCTGAGTGCTGTTTGGAATGGGCCCTAAGAGACAGATGATGCAGGAAGACTCTATCGCAGACCTGACATGGATACGTCTCCTGCTTCCGACGTTTGGGAATGACCGGAATCCTCTCTCTCCTTGGGGCCGTCTCCCTACTGTGCATCTCCTTCCTGTGAAGGTACAGCATGGCTGTACTCTTGAAGACCATTTCACAAGAGCGGCAACTCAGCAGCTTTGGCAACTTACTGGTACGGCTCCTTACCCTTTGAGGTTGAGACGCCAATAGCTCTGCTGCGTGGCATTTCCGCATATGGCAATGAAGTCCAGCTCCTGTGCGGGAAGTTCTAGGACAGAATGGACATTGGGCAATGGAGACGGTGCGAGGGGTTCTGGCCCCACCCCCAGCTAACACGAATGGTTTACTACAGCTAGCCTGCTGACGCTTCAGAAAAGCCCGCCTTTCCTCTGGATGGCATGTCCGCATATGGCAATGAATTCCAGCTCCTGAGCGCGCTTTTCTAGGACAGAATAAACATTGCACCTGTGTGCGATTTACTCGAGGCTCTGAACTATCAGACTGGCTCGAGCCAGCCTCAGAAGCCGATTGGGGTGAGTCGGCGGGAGGGGTGCTGGCACCATCCCCGGCTAATAGAGATGGTTCACTACAAACCGCCTGCTGATGCTGGAGAAGAGCCTGCTTCTGGCTGAAGCCTCTGCCGCACGAGGCACAAGCGTACGGGACACTGTCAATAAAGCCAGGTTGGTGGCCAGGCGACTTGTCCTGGAGACCGTCCGGATCAGAGGCTCCGTCCGCACGAGCCAAACCCAGTTCATCTGGTGAAGTAGCACACATGTGCAGCTGTAATGATGATAGAAGGGAGAACTCATTCCCACAGGACACACATTTGTGAGGCTTGGGTAACGCATGTTTGGACTCTTGATGTAGCGAATGTTCCGTCATGTTATGGGATTCCTGGCCACATTCTGGACCACAGAAGGAGTGGCATGCAAGGGGCTGCTTTCCAGAGTGACTGTCTGGTTTTTGTTCCGCGTGTGCTACCAGTTTGGCCAGCCGGGACAGGGTGCCAGTGGTGGGCCGGCAGCGGTGTAAAGAATCTGGTGCTCTTGTAGGGTTCCAACGGCAAGGGACTCCATCCATGCTCCTTTACAGACCTAGAAGTACATGAAAACAAGTTTAAATTGTTAATCCCACCATGATGCACCGTCAGAGTCACTACACACAACACTCACTTGACACATTTAACTCAGATAACATTTTCCTCCATTAAGCTAGACTGACTGATTGTTGTTTCTTTGTCTTTTACAGCGAGATAGTGCTGAATTATTAAAAAGGTATCTAGATTTAACTAAAAAAAACTTTATTTGCATACCCCTAATCACAGGTCCAGTCTCAAAGCGTTTAACAGGCCGTGTATTTATGATTGATGATGAACGGAAGAATAGAATCTGAGAGAAGGGTCGCAGAGTGGGGTAATTCTCCTTCCAGAAAGGATCAGGAGTGCAATTGGGGCCATATTTGACATACATACAGGCAAAATATTTCAAATCAGTGATCGGGTGCTGGCCGGTTAACCTTAAAGAGAGGTGCATCCAGTCGCAGTTACCGCAACACACTGGAACATACTAATGAAAGCTCTCCACTATGTGGTGGTGAGAGAGCTGCCCGAGGGGCGTCGCACTGCTCCATGGAAGTCAACATGTCTGCTAACTTTAGCCTGCTGTTAGCATCAGGAGACGCTTAGTCTCTCTCGATCCACAACATACCTCGGCACAACGACCGCTCAGACAGAAGGGTGGTCCCGACGAAGTGAGCCAAAGAGATTCTGCCTCCACTTTGAGTTTCATCACGACCATCTACTTTGACAAGGACCCAAAGCCAAACTATGATTGAACTAAAGTTTGTGTTCGCGATGAGACGTCAACGTAAGATACTTCCGACGACGTCATCAGCCTGAGACCTCGCTACGTCGTTTATACCACCATCTTCTGACGCCTTCAAAACGGTCGGAGTTCCGGACCTTATGGTGCGTTCAATGTGCTGGAAATTTATGGGAGAAACCATTTTCGCGACGTTGGAAAGTTTCGCGTGAACGGCAGTCATGGCTGTTTCCGCATGTCAAGGAACATGCTCAACGTAGCGTCCTTTTAAGGACGCTACGTCATAGAACGCCGACAAGCACTGTTTCCAATGTTGAGGACACTGCGAATTGACGCAATTATTGCGTCCTTCTTTTTTT
>OLKM01002718.1:43660-56989 GCA_900291075.1 Melanogrammus aeglefinus | reverse complement strand
ACCCAGAATAAAAAGTATTGTCCGGCCATTTTCACAAAAAAAATACCTTAAAAACTACCAGGAAAGATGCGCCCAAGCATCTATCCGGTGACGCAGTCTGGCCATTCAGAATGCATTGTTAACATTCGTGATTGCGCTTTCACGAAAAAAGTCGAACAATCGTTTACTCTGGGACCCGATTCAATAGATTAAACTTTCTAGCGCATGAGCACGAGATCTTGGGCGTACCGGTTGCTATTACTAGGGTGCTCGGCTTTTGTAAGTGTGTTTGAATTCTCAGTGGTAAATTTATCGACTATATAGTGGACTTAAAACTTCAAAATTTTGAGTGAAAACATACGATTTCCCCCTCCAAATAGGATAACATTTAATGATGGCAGCGCCCGGCTTACTTACTTTTTCTGGGTTTTTTTTTCTCACGTCGCACCCCCCCTGAAGACCTCTGGCACACCCAAGGGGAGGCGCGCCTCACAGTTTGAAAACCACTGCCCTAGCAAGTACTGCCAGAAATGAGAGGCGAACTTGACACTGCCAGACATTACTGTCTGGTGTTACAGTATTTGTCAGTAGCCGACTTCTTCCTGCTCCCGATAGGCTAGCACTCTCTCACCACTTTCCTGCACTGTTGGAGAAGACTGCTCCGATTCTCCACCATTCTCCAGGTCTGTGGCGAGGATCAGTGGCCACTGTCGAGGGATGGCTTGTCAGCTGCCAAACGCCTCCTGCATCATCCGTCAGTTAAACCTTGCATAGTTTTTGGTGAGTTTGGGGAGGACTTGGCACTGTGCGAAAACTTTGACGAATCGTCGTTAGTACAAAGCCAGGCCGATGAACTGACGCACTTCAGAGACATTTTGGGGTGCGGGCCACTCAGTCAGGCCTTTGGTCTTTGGGCGTCAGGGCGAAACCACCTTTTTGGCGGAGGCGATGCTGCCCCAGGTAAGCCATCGCTCTGCGGAAACGGAAACACTTGAAGGTTTAAGTTTCAGGTTGGTGGCGTGAGTCTGTTGAACACAGGCTTGTAGCCGCTCCCAACATTCTGGTGCCATCCCGCCCCAAGACAATGATTGTCATCGAGGTACACCAAACAGGTCTCCCACTGCAGCCGCGGCCAGGACACGGTCCATGAGCCTCTGGAATGTGGCCGGCTTGCATGTCGAAAGGCATTCACATTTCCATTCGAACTAGCCCTACGGTGGCAGAAAGCATCGGCTTTTCGGCTTTTCGGCGGTCATTTCCAACCTGCCAGTACCTGATGTTGAGTCCAGCGTGCTGAAGTACCTGGCGGTGGACAATGTGTCAAGGTGTCTGGATGCGGACAGTGATAAGCACCTTAGGTTCTCTCCATTTAAAAAGCTGTAGTCGACACAAGCCCGAATTCTGTTATTAGTTCAGATGACGGTGGCGAGGGGGCTGGGCCAGCCCACCCAACACCGCTTGCTGGTTGTAGGATCCCGCCCACAGCGCTTCTCTTCAAATGTGACAGGTAAGCACCAGGGTTGAGGACTGATGGAACGTTGGTGGACCACCGCGCGCGCGTCGATGATGTGACCACTAGAACGTGATGTTTTTCGATGAAACCTTTAGTTGGCTCAGCCATTCAGGCCTCCGTCGGCAGTATGCCATGAGGCGCGTCCCGGACACTACATACTCCACACCCCGTTTCCAACCACTGTTGTGCGGGCCACTCTGGACAATGTGCACCAGGCTGAGCTTATGTTAACACAATGTATCTTTCTCTCCGCAGAGGTACCTCACGGCGACCAGAAGTCCAGCTGGGGGGCACTTGTCTTGATGTTAGGTAGGAAAGGTTGCACCAGATAACCTCGTTCTCTCTGCTGTCCATAATAAAGTTCACATTGGCTAGCTTGGTTCAACTTGTACTGTAGGTTGACAGTTGACAGTAGGCTTGCCCAGCATAGTGTGGTTCGTCGTCTCACTGATGTCGTTCGAACGACCGAAATCGTTTAGAGGACGAACGGAAGGCGCGGAGACGTGGGGGCGTGGCGCGTCTCGGTTGCACCGTCGTGTGCGGCCGGCTTCGGCGTTCGTGTCGGTCTCCGTTCGGTGACTCAGAAGTTGGAAGCTCCTGGCCCAGACCCCGAGTCGACTCGCTCTGACAGTTCGTTCCTCACCTCACTGTTTGCCTGCAGAGATGCGATGAGATGCCGCATGATTGCCGCCACGGCATATCATTATTAACTAAGCGCATATCTCTGAGGTAAAGTTAAAGGCTCAGGTGGTTCGTTACATTTTCTTGCGTAGTAGCCTGGTGTTACATTTAGGGTTAGGGTTACACATTGTTGTTTATCTCGGGTATTTTTTTAATATATACATAACGATTTGATTCACCTAAGGTATAGTCAAGCAGCTGATGACGACGTAAGTTCCACGATCCTTTGAGAGTCTGGGTCTGACAGACTCAGATCAGCAGAAACCGTGACAAAAACAAGTTTCCAGACCATGATTCGATTCACCAGTTCCATCCCGGAAACTCGACTGAACCCTGTTCAGTCGGGTTTCCGGTAGCACTGAGTCTAACTTGAGAACCATTGCAATTGGGTGCTGCCATGATGCGATTCTCACCGCTACCGGAAACGGAAAACGGAGAACTGGACTGAACGAACGAACTGACTGACGCGAACTGGTTCACGTAAACGAATCATTGAATCCACCATTACCCAGCACTGCCAGACTACCGGTGCCGATGCCCTGCAGGACCTGCGCGAATTGGCTCTATTGGGGTTCTGGACCCCGTGGGAATGGAGTAGAAGAGATGTCGAGGGCAATTACATTCTCCGAGCACCAGCAGTCAATGCAGCGCACACATTTCCCAGTCCATATATCAAATATTTATACACAGTCATCTCCCTGACTTAATTGTAACAGGTGACCACTATACCTGTGGTGGGCAATGTTCTTATTGACTTCCGAGCTTGCTTGTCTGGGTCGACCGGTGAGGGCAGTTTCGCGCATATGCCCATGACCGAGCAGTTTGTGGCACTGAACAATCCACCATAGGCATTTGACATTTGTGTCTTTCTTCTGTACACTGCTGATAATTCTTGGAGCCCCTCTCTGGTGAGTCAATGTAGGCAGACACTAACCCCACTGGCTTCAGCCAACTGGCCATGCTGTTATCTTCATATACCGTGGCGGCTTTGGCTCTCTGATTTACAAAGCTGCGTCGGCCAGGCTCCATTAATTGTGTGACTGTTCTGGCGGCCCTCCTGGTGGTCTCGTAGCTCTGTGTGATGTCATATATTCCAGACAGAGTGCGAGTCTGCTTCTCCTGTAGTTTTTGCACCACCTCAACCAGGGCGTTGGTGAAGACCTTCCACACTGATGGGCGCCGGCTCAAGCCTGTACGGCCAGCAACCACAATGACACTTTCTCGTAAATTATCATCCCTTAAGAGGTGCAGGCGGCTTTGTTTGCCCCTAAACCGCTTCTCAATTCAATGCTGATGCTGCTGCATGCTCGGCCTCTATTCACCACGATTGCTGTAAACTCCAGCGGCAGATTCTGGATATTATGGACATAGCTCCAGCCGCGCCAATTCAGCAGAATCTCGAGTCCAGTTCACCCATGTGTTTGCAATTTGAGCGCGAATTCATGTCCCTGCACAGCTTTGTTGACACCGGGTGAATAAAGTCTTCCAGAGCCCGTTCCATCAAAAATGGCATGGCTTCAATATGGATATGCTCTCTAGATCCAGTAATGTTCACCACACTTATTGTTCCCATTGTTACAAACATCTGCGCTGTGTGTATGACCGTGGCTGCGACTGCTTGCCCTTCTCATAGCGGACTTGCGCGTTGGTAGGTAGCGTCGAGAAGGTTGAAAGTGAACTGGGGAACATGTACGTGGCCGGGGCAAGAAGGGTTTCTGCGAACAATTCAACTAGGGCAAAATGGGTAGATAGCTGGATGGGTAAAGCGGCATGAAAGGCCAAACGTGTTTGAGCAGGCCATCTTCGTCTGAAGAGTAAGCTCCATGTAGCCATGAAGGGTTAGAGTGGTCGGTCGCGACAAGTCGGCCGTCCCATGTGGGTTTAACGCACGGTAGCCAAGTGAAGGATTTGTCGCATTGGTTCAGCACAAAACCGTGGGCCATGAAAGACTGGCCGGAGCAGAGGCGGAGTCGAGAGTGTTCCGCGTTGATCCGTCCACGTCCCTCTGTACGCGATCCTCGGACACCACGCACAGAAAGGTCTGAACCTCGCTCATCGACCAAGGGTTGGTTCATGCCTTCCATTTTTCTTATCGTTTTGTCGTTGTTGATCTCGCAGTTGTGTTTTCATACATGACGGGTGAATGTGCGCTTCGTCGCACATATGACGTCATTTCATCGAACCAATCAGTGGACAGCACTGTTCACGTGACATTTAGGCCCCCGACTAGTACCGGCTAGACCTACCTCTGAACAACCCGGTCTCACGAAAATTCGTGACACTGTCACGTTATTTAATCTATTTTTCGTGATCAGCGACACGTATTTTCAAAATTTTCGTGTCAACAAGCACAATTTTCAAGCTCATGTATCTCAATTGGAAGTATTTGTCGTGTCACTAAGCACGACTTCCAAACTAAGGTTCTGTCCGGCAGCGTTCTCCCTAACGTCCCTGAAGGGAGCTCCGTACAGAACATTGATTGTTATATTGTTGTATATGTGAATTGTCTGCGATAATAACCAACAATGTGCAGCTTTTTGGCACCCGTTCTACTAAAATGATCGTGATTAACTTAACAATTCAACAGCTTTTGGCCACCCGTTTCTACTTTGCCTTTGGATTCTAAGAAATTGTAACAATTCACGGATATATTAAATGCAGGGGGGCTGCTCTGTAGGCCAAACCGCGAAGGAAACAGGGTAGCTGCTTGCATCTGTTCTTTTTAGAATGGTATGTCTTGATGTTATTGTACCTAGCCATTCTATTGTCTTGTTCTTTGGGCTATGTGCAGAGAGTTGGAAGTAGTGTGCGGGGGTATTGGATTGTTGTATTGGGAAAACAGAGTATTGTTGTGACGTTGTGTTTAACTAAAGCCCATAGCCTACATAATAACTGGTTAATGCGCGCACATTGTTTTTGTTTGTGCCGCTTTCTCTCTCTCCGTCCACAAGAGCTCAGAGCTCTTCTTCAATTGACCCCAATGAACTTTTATTTGTTTCATTTGATTTCTTACTACGATCTACGGATCGGATAGTTACACGCACACACACACGCACACACATCACACACATACACACACACACACACAGCACACACACACACACACACACACACACACACACACACACACACACACACACACACACACACACACACACACACCTGCTAAGTAGTTCCAGTCAGTGTTTAGATTCTCTGCCCGAGCCCGAGCCCCACCCGTTGTTTACCACCACTATCCTCGGGCCGGACCATTTTTATTTTTATTTTATCATTTGTGTATTGGCCTAATCTGAGGAGAAATCCATGCACGCGCGTATTACACGGTTCTTCTTCTAATGCCGTGGGACGCTCCTTTCACTTGCCTGGGTGTGTCGGTGACTTGTCAACCCCAGCGTCTTCCGTTGCTAAGCGACGACACACCGTTCTTTTGGCGGACAAATTATTCTCTGCTGATCAACACTACGAATGGCCAAAAGACTTGTATGCCCCCCCCCCCCCTTAAATAAATACTATGGCAGAATTATTATTATTATTATTATTATTATTATTATTATTATTATTATTATTATTATTATTATTATCATTCAACTTGAACATGTGTTTTTACAGTAGAGTGGTGGAGGGATGACGTAGGTCGGCCAACCCGGAAGTGAGCGGGTCCGCCTTGGTTCCCTTGACAAAAAGCCACGGGTTTTCCATTGGGTTTGGATTATTGCAGAAAAATTTGCATCTTTGAAGGCACCTCCTCAAAAGCTGAAAATAAATAAAAATAACCATGCTCCAAAGAACGAAATGTAAACCAATGCATTCTGAATGGGAGTGTTCTCAGACAATTAACGTGCTCACAAAACGATACGAGAGAGAGAGAGAGAAAGAGAGAGAGGGAGGGACAAAGAGAGAGAGCGAGAGAGAGAGCCTTCAGAAAGGGTGTGCTAGCGAGAAATATACTTTTTACTTGCATAATCTACAGTCAGTGAATGAGTCTGATCTTTAGTTTGATAGTTAGTTTTATGGTCTCCCTGGCATGTTTCAACGACGTCAGGTTGCTAGGGACGCGACGGTCTAGTTGTGGGCCAGGAAGTGGATTTTCAATGGTCAGATACAGATCTTGTTATAACGATAATTGAATAAAAGTTATGGTCTACTTATAGATAGAATATTAAAACGAAATAATTGCATATATATATATATATATATATATATAATATATTTTAATATTTAATTAATTAAATACAAAAACGGCTTTAAACATGTGACCTGCCTTTGGCCTTTTCTTTTCAATGGGCCTGCGTCAACGTCACGTCACTCTCGGCAAACCACGTTGGTTAAAGGCGGTGTCACGTTAAAATTGTACCGGGGGCGAAAATTGTACCGGCCTACGTCATCGTTTGTTTACATCCTGACAACATGTTTCCAAACGACGAAATAACATAATACAGATAGCGGATCGCTATCTGTATTATGATAGATAGCGATAACAATTGTTTTTACTTGATATTTGTATTGTATTTAATTGTTTAATCGAAACAATAAAAAAAATTGCCCGCGAAAACGGGCGATCGCGTCAAATGACACAATGCTTTGCCCGCGTCAAATGACGTTTGTCATTTGACACGATCGCCCGTTTCGCGGGCAAATTTTTTTTATTGTTTCGATTAAACAATTAAATACAATACAAATATAAAGTAACAACAATTGTTATCGCTATCTATCATAATACAGATAGCGATCCGCTATCTGTATTATGTTATTTCGTCGTTTTGGAAACATGTTTTCTGCATTCGCGTTCGTTCTGTTGCGGGCAGGTTGTCAGGATTGTAAACAAACGGATGACGTAGGCCGGTACAATTTTCGCCCCGGTACAATTTTAACGTGACATCGCAATGGAGCTGCCGTAAATTGTTGTTGTTTTTGTCGTAAACGTTAGCTTTCCTAAACCGCGCTAGCTTGGTTAGGAAATATAGATATTCCATGAAAATATCTGCCCGTAACGGGGAAACCAAGGGTGTCCTTTGACATCTACGTTTCGAGGCAAATTGCAACGGTGCCATACATGACCATATTTGACTATGTTTCAGGGTAGTAATTAGCTGTCGATTTTGGAGGCCTTTTATCAATAATGACCATCTATAGATTTGCTTCCCGATTGAGTTTTCTGACAAATGACATGTTATTTAGCATCTACATTAGCAGCTGAGTCCAATGAGATCAAGCTCGACCTTGTGCCACACCGAGATCATGTCCTAGACCATAGGTGTACCATGTAAAATACAGGGGCCGTGTAGTGTAGGGGGCCGTGTAGGGCCATGGAGTGTCATGCTTGGTGTTATTGGACTCAGCTCAATGTGTAGATGCTAAATAACATGTCATTTGTCACAAACTTTTATCGGGAAGCAAATCAATAGCTGGTCATTATTGATTAAGGCCTCCAATTTCGACACCTAATTACTACAACATGTTTGAATGTGTTCATGTGTGGCACCATTGCAATCGCCTGGAAACGTAAATGTTGAAGGACATCTTGTTTGCTCTATTACGCCACCGGCCCTACAAGAAATTACTCAGCAAGGTGCTCCAACTCGTTGCACCTCACCCAGCGGCTCGCTTGCAAGATTTTGGCCTGAAGTTCTACCCAGACCTACACCCTAGCCATCCAACATGCATATCTGAGAATCAGGCCTCTCTTTAATAATGACAAAAAGTTATGAGAGAAATGCACATTAACTTTTTGTTATCTCATAAGCGGCGTGGTGCTGGTTCCTTTTGACCTTTTGACCCCAGATTTCAAAAACTTGGCCACAGGCCAGCTGTGTCTACACACCTTAAGCCACAAATGTACACCTCCATCCCACAAAAAATGGGGACTAGAAACTAACCTCTGTCTTATGTACATTTACTGTACTGTTGGAGGTCACGCCCCTTTTCCGGCCTTTTCGAGATAGCTATAGGATGCTAAAATGTTTACACACATTTCCCGGGTCCCCGAGAACGACATATCCGAGATTTAGAGTTCTAGCCCTTAGAGAAAAAAAGTTTTCCCAAATGGACTGTCATTTGGACAAAGCCCCTCAGAAGTGTTGCCTGCAAGACCTAATGTTCAGAATGTGGTGAAAAAACAGTTTTGAGATAGGAAGGTCCTACCGCCTGAAATTTGAATACCTTATTCTAGGGCCTAACTGGAGACCCCCGTACCGAAAACTTGGACCGGTCGACCCGAGGGCAGGAAGGGGGGGCCCTTCCTGCCCAAAACTTGGCTCCCGAGGGCAGGCCCCCCCTTCCTGCCCTCGGGGTCCGACCGGGCCAAGTTTCGGTGCGGGAGTCCCAGTTAGGCCCTAGAATAGGGTATTCAAATTTCAGGGCGGTAGGACCTTCCTATCTCAAAAACTGTTTTTGGGGTCAAAAGGTCAAGAGGAGCCGGCACCACGCCGCGAGATAACAAAAAGTTAATGTGCATTTCTCTCATAACTTTTTGTCATGATTAAAGAGAGGCCTGATTCTCAGATATGCATGTTGGATGGCTAGGGTGTAGGTCTGGGTAGAACTTCAGGCCAAAATCTTGCAAGCGAGCCGCTGGGTGAGGTGCAACGAGATGGAGCACTTGCTGAGTAATTTCTTGTAGGGCCGGTGGCGTAAGAGGGCAAACAAGATCTCCTTCAACATCTACGCTTCCAGGCCATTGCAATGGTGCCACACATGAACACATTCAAACATGTTGTAGTAATTAGCTGTCGAAATTGGAGGCCTTAATCAATAATGACCAGCTATTGATTTGCTTTCCGATAAAAGTTTGTGACAAATGAAATGTTATTTAGCATCTACACATTGAGCTGAGTCCAATGACACCAAGCATGACACTCCATGGCCCTACATGGCCCCCTACACTACACGGCCCCTGTATTTTACATGGTACACCTATGGTCTAGGACATGATCTCGGTGTGGCACAAGGTCGAGCTTGATTCTCATTGGACTCAGCTGCTAATGTAGATGCTAAATAAACATGTCATTTTGTCAGAAAACTCAATCGGGAAGCAAATCTATAGCTGGTCATTATTGATAAAAGGCCTCCAAAATCGACAAGCTAATTACTACCCTGAAACATAGTCCAAATATGGTCATGTATGGCACCGTTGCAACTGCCTCGAAACGTAGATGTCAAAGGACACCTTGTTTTCCCCGTTACGGGCAGATATTTTCATGGAATATCTATATTTCCTAACCAAGCTAGCGCGGTTAGGAAAGCTAACGTTTACGACAAAAACAACACAATTTACGGCAGCTCCATTGCCGCCTTTAACCAACGTGGTTTGCCGAAAGTGACGTGACGTTGACGCAGGCCCATTGAAAAGAAAAGGCCAAAGGCATGTCACATGTTTAAAGCCGTTTTTGTATTTAATTAATTAAATATTAAAATATATTATATATATATACAATTATTTCGTTGTAATATTCTATCTATAAGTAGACCATAACTTTTATTCAATTATCGTTATAACAAGATCTGTATCTGACCATTGAAAATCCACTTCCTGGCCCACAACTAGATCGTCGCGTCCCTAGCAACCTGACGTCGTTGAAACATGCTAGGGAGACCATAAAACTAACTATCAAACTAAAGATCAGACACATTCACTGACTGAAGATTATGCAAGTAAAAGTATATTTCTCGCCAGAAATGTTATTAGAAACACGTTTAATGGTGAATCTGTCCTAATATATATATATATATTATATATATATATATTATATATATATATATATATATATATATATATATATATATATATATATATATATATATATTGCAATATACGTAACCATTTCCCCCAAAATGCTGGGAGAACGTATTCGACCCCTGTCGGTGCTGTTCCTCCATTCATTTAGATGGGCGGAAGAAAAAACGTGTATAAGCAATTTGTGGTTTTGGCATAAACATAACTAGGGCGCACTGTAGTATCTGCGCACACCTTTCTGTAAGGCTCTCTCTCTCGCTCTCTCTCTTTGTCCCTCCCTCTCTCTTTCTCTCTATGTTCCCGTATGCGTTATTGTGGAGCACGTTTAAATGTCTGAGAAAGAACACCCGCATTCAGGAATGCATTGGTTATACATTTCGTTCTTTGGAGCAAGGTTATTTAATATTTATTTTCAGTTTTGAGGAGGTGGCTTCAAAGATGCGAAATTTTTCTGCAATACTCCAACAGCCAATGGAAAACCCGTTGGCTTTTTGTCAAGAGAACCCAGGGCGATGCTCAAACTTCCGGGTTGGCCGAACCTACGTCATCCTCCACCACTCTACTGTAACAATGTTCAAGGTGAAATGATAACACTAATAATAATAACACAATAATAATAATAATATAATATAATATCAATTATAATAAATAATAATAATAATTCTGCCATATGTTATTATTAGGGGGGGGGGAGCATACAAGTCTTTTGGCCATTCGTATGTGATCAACAAGAGAAATAATTTTGTCCGCAAAGAACGGTGTGTCGCTTAGCAACGAAGCGACGCTGGGGGTGACGAAAGTCACCGGACTACCCCATGGCGAAGTGAAAAGGAGCGTCCCACGGCATTAAAAGAACCATGTAAGACGCGTGGCACGGATTTTCTCCTCCAGATTAGCCATAAACAATGATAGAATAAAAATAAACACGGTCGCGCCCGATGATAGTGGTTGGTAAGACAACGGGTTGGGCCTCAGGCTCGGGCAGAGAGAATCTAAAACACTGACTGGAACTACTTAGCAGTGTCCATAGGGCCAGTATGTCAGGAGTTAATGCACGCCAAATCAGAATACGAGTATTCCCCCTGGCCGCAAACCGAAAAAAACGATTTTCGGTTGCCGCGAATCATATAAAAAATAGAAGAAAGACAAGAAAGAAGCCGGGTGGGGCTGGTTCATGGATCGCGATACGTGTAGTCTAATTACAGAACAGGTGCGTTCAGAAGCGCAGAATCTAAGGTCTACTATAGGCTACTGAGGGTAAGAATCACACAAACACACGACACATCAGGCCTACTTCTATTTCGTAACAATATTTATTAATTAGGTCTATTGCTGCTCCAACCTCAAGTCAGCCCAGCCTGAGCGCACCAGTTAAGTTTCGGTTTCAACTCCGCATTTCTGAAGACACAATATAAGGCAAACAGTGTAATTTTTGAATATGTGTCTGTGTTAACAACAAAAAATTAATTCAATAAAGTAAGAAATCATTAACAGAGAAGACATCAGGTTACTTTACCAAAACATCTCCTAAATTCTTATTCTCATAGAAATTATATATCATTATTTTCAAATTAGCCATGTCGCTGCGCCCCGCTGATTGGCAGGTAAGCCCGCGCTTTGTTATGATTAAGGCTAAGCCACGGCCTCAATTAAGGTGATTCAATGATTGTCGTCACGCACGTGAACGGCAGTTGTCGCGTCCAGTCAGTTCGCCAAGATGAGTCGTTCGCGAAATCCGTTGTTGCGTGTCGTTCGTGTCGTTCAAGTCCAGTTTCCCGTCCGTTTCTGGGTAGCGGTGAATCGCATCATGAAGCACCGTTTGAGGTTGCCTCAGCTGAGTCAATTCAGCTCATGCATACCGAGAAACCGACTGAACAGGTTCAGTCGAGTTTCCGGTGAATCCGATGGTGAAATCAAATCAATGGTCATGGAAAGTGTTGTGCACGGTTTCTGCTGACTCTGACTCTCAGACCAGACTCCAAATAGGATCGTGGAACTACGTCGGTCATCACACTGCTGACTATATCTTAAGAGGTGAGCGTCAATATCGGTTAGTATATATTAAAAACTACCCGAGATAAACGAACAATGTTAACCCTAACCCAAATGTCAACACAGGCTACTCGACAAGAAATGTAGAACGAACCACCTGAGCTTTACTTTACCTCAGAGGTAATCTGCGTAGTTAATAAATGATATGCCGTGCGCATATCCATGCAGCATTCGTCGATGCGCCATCTGCGCAAAACCCAGTGAGTGAGTGAACGAACTGTCAGCGAGTCCAACTCGGGGTCTGGAGGAGTTCAATCTGAGTCAGCGACAGAGACGAACGAGCGAACGAAGCCCGAACGAGGCGAACGACAGAGAAGAACCAGTTCGGTCGTTCGTCTCTAGACGATCGTTCGTCGCGACCGAATCAATTCGCGACCGAGACCACCACTACCCTCAGATGGATCGGCCACACAAGCACTCAACAGTAAAACCTCCTGTGTTGTCGATTTGTGTTTTAATGCCGGGCCCTGTTCTTTCAAACCTACAATCAATCAGGTCAGAGTGTAGAGGAAAAAAAGCTAGGACAATTCACTGACCATATCTTTGTAGGCATTAAAATTAGCATTTCAAAACGACGAGACAGCCTTCCAATGAGGCTTGGTCAGGATGTGTGTGCGTGTGCGTGTGTTGTGTGGTGCTGTGTGTTGGTGTGTTGTGTGTGTTGTGTGCTGTGTTGGCGTGTGCGTGTGCATGTCGCGTGTAAACTATCCGATCCGTAGATCGTGAGTAAGAAATCAAATGAAACAAAAACAGCCATTGGATCAATGAAGATAGACTCGCTCTGGTGGACGGAGATGAGAAAGGGCACAAACAAAAACAACGTGCCCATCTAACCAGTATTATTGCTTAGTAAAACAACGTCAGACACAAATACTCTGTTTCCAAACACAACCAAACCCCCCGCACAACACTCCAACTCCCTGCAACATCAGCCAAACGAACAAGACAATTAGATGCTTAGTACAATAAACATCAAGAAACATTACCCATCAACGCGTCGAGTCAACAAACGCGACGGGGCGCACAAGACCCATACAAAGTGAACGTAGAGACGCGTATCGTGCGAGATTTTCGCGAAGAAGAACACTGGCGACAAAAGTTTGATGTTGTCGCGCCAGACTCGCCGTCTCTCCGCAGCGCGTGCACTGATTGTGGCGCACAGATTCGCGTCGGAGTCAAATTTTTCAACTTGACCGCCGAATTCGCGCGAGACAGCGTGATTACAGCCATTGCACCGTTCCACCTCATGAGTGACTGCGTCACTCCCACTCAAGCTAAAGACATGCCAACTCTAAAACTGTCTAAATGCTTTGTCCTAAAAAGTAAAAGACATGCAATTTGGACAGGTTTGAAATGAGATCCTGGAGTCAAT
>OLKM01002718.1:20000-43635 GCA_900291075.1 Melanogrammus aeglefinus | reverse complement strand
TAATTGTCTGAGAAGAACACTCCCATTCAGAATGAATTGGTTTACATTTTCGTTTCTTTGGAGCAGGTTTATTTTTTATTTATTTTCAGCTTTTGAGGAGGTGCTCAAGATGCAAATTTTTCTGCAATTAATCCAAAACCCAATGGAAAAACCCGTTGAGCTTTTTGTCAAGAGAACCAGGGCGATGCTTCACTTCCGGTTTGGCCGGACCTACGTCATCCCTTCCACCACTCTCTACTGTAAAAACACATGTTCAAGTTGAATGATGATAATAATAATAATAATAATAATAATAATAATAATAATAATAATAATAAAATAATAATAATAATAATTCTTGCCATAGTATTTATTTAAGGGGGGGGCATACACAAGTCTTTTGGCCATTCGTAGGTAGAGCAGCATCTGTTGAGTGACAGCAGTGAAATAATTGTCCGCAAAGACGGGTGTCGTCGCTCAGTGTCAGCAACGGAAGACGCTGGGGGTTGACAAGTCACCGGATACTACCCATGCAAGTGAAAGGAGCGTCCCACGGCATTAAGAAGAACCATGTAAATACGCGTGGCATGGATTTCTCCTCAGATTAGCCAATAACAAATGTATAAATAAAAATAAAACGGTCCGGCCGAGGATAGTAGGTGGGTAAACAACGGGTGGGGCTCGGGCTCGGGCAGAGAATCTAAACACTGACTGGAACTACTTAGCAGGTGTCCATAGGCCGATATCAGGAGTTAATGCACGCCAATCAGAATACGAGTATTCCCCTGGCCGCAAACCGAAAAAACGATTTTCGGTTTGCCGAAAATCATATCAAAAAATTAAAAAAAAGAAAGAAAGAAGCCGGGTGGGTGTTCATGTGATCGGCGATAGTGTAGTCTATTACAGAACAGTGGCGTTCAGAGCGCAGAATCTAGGTCTACTATAGGCTACTGAGGAAAATCACACAACACAACGTACACATCAGGCCTACTTCTATTTCGTACACATATTTATTAATTTTAGGCTATTTGGCTGCTCCCAACTCAAGTCAGCCCGCCCTGGCGACAGTTTAAGTTTCGGTTTTCAACTCCGCATTTTCTGAGACAAATAAGCAGAACATTAATTTTTGAATAGTGTCTTGTGTTAACAAACAAAAATTAATTCAATTAATAGTAGAAATCATTAACAGAGAAGACATCAGGTTACTTTACCAGAACATCTCCTAATTATTATTCTCATAGAATTATTATATCATTATTCAAATTAGCCATGTGCTGCGCGTTCCCCTGATTGGCCAGGTAAGCCTCGCTTTGTTTATGATAGGCTAAGCCACGGCCCTCAATTAATGGTGGATTCAATGATTCGTTCACGTGAACCAGTTCGCGTCAGTCAGTTCGCCAAGATGAGTCGTTCGCGAATCGTTTGTTCGTTCGTTCGTTCAGTCCAGTTTCCGTTTCCGTTTCTGGTAGCGGTGAATCGCATCATGGAATGCACCTTCTTGGCATGGGTTCTCAGCTGAGTCAGTCAGGACTCAGTTGCTACCGGAACTCGACTGAACAGGTTCAGTCGGAGTTTCCGGTGTGAATCGAATGGTGAATCAAATTCATGTTCATGGATATGTGTTTGTGCACGGTTCTGCTGACTCTGAGTCTGTCAGACTCAGACTCTCCAAGGATCGTGGAACTTACGTCGGTCATCAGCTGCTGACTATTATCCTTAAAAGGTGAGTCAATATCGTTAATTGTTATAGTATCTTAAAAAATACCCGAGATAAACGAACAATGTGTAACCCCTAACCCTAAAATGTTCAACACAGGCTACTTCGACAAGAAAACTGTAACGAACCACCTGGAGGCTTTACTTTACCTCAGAGGTAATGCGTTAGTTAATATAATGATATTGCCGTGCGGCATATCATGCCAGCAATCTCATGCGGCATCTGCGCAAACAGTGAGTGATGTGAACGAACTGTCAGGCGATTCAACTCGTGGGTCTGGAGGAGATGTCATTCTGAGTCACACGACAGGAGACACGAACGAGCGCGACGAGTGCGAACGAACGAGGCGAACGACAGAGAAGAAACCAGTTCGGTTCCGTTCGTTCTTAACGATTCGTTCGTTGTCGAACGAATCAGTTTCGGCGAGACCGAACCACACTACCCTCAATGGATATCGGGCACACAAAGGCAGCTCACAGTAACCCGTCCTGTTTTGTCGATTGTGTTTTTAATGCTTCGTGTCCTGTTCTGTTCAACTATTCAATCAATATCTTTATGTCAGAGTGTAGAGGAAAAAATAGGACAATTTCACTTGACATTTTCTTTGTAGGCTATTAATAAATAGGCATCCAAACGGACGGAGACATGCTTTCCATGATGCTTTGTCTGTTGATGTGTGTGCGTGTCGTGTGTTGTGGGTGTGTTGTGGGTGTTGTTGTGTGTGTGTGTGTGTGTGTGCGTGTGCGTGTGCATGTGCATGTAACTATCCGATCCGTAGATCGTAGTAAGAAATCAAATGAAACAAATAAAAGCTCATTGAGGTCAATTGAAGATAGAGCTCGCTCTTGTGACGGAGGAGAGAAGCGCGGCACAAACAAAAACAATGTGCGCGCATTAACCAGTTATTTGGCTTTAGTTAAAACAACGTCACACAAATACTCTGTTTTCCAATACAACAATCCAATACCCCCCGCACCACTACTTCCAACGTCCCTGCACATAGCCAAGAACAAGACAATAGATGGCTAGGTACAATAAACATCAAGACATACCATTCTAACCGTGCGTTCACACCAAACGCGACGGGGCGACAAGATCCCATACAAAGTGAACGTAGAGACGCGTATCGGGCGAAATTTTCGCGAGAGAAAACTGGCGACAAATGTTGATTTGTCGCGCCACACACTTTCGCCGTCTTCTCGCGAGCGCGCGTTCACGTGGATTTTGTGGCGCGACAGATTCGCTCGAGTTCAAATTTTTCAACTTTGACGCGAATTTCGCGTGATGACACGTGATTACAGCCAATCAGCGTTCACTTCATTGAGTGACGTGGCGTTCACTTCCCACTCAAGCTAAAGACATGCAATGCTTGTCTTTAAGAACTTGTCTTTAAATGCTTTTGTCTTTAAAAAGGTAAAGACATGCAATGTTGGACATGGTTGTGAAATGGAGGACCTGGAGTCTCAAGTGTGTGTGCGCTCTCTCTGTCCGTCCTCAAACGAGTCGTCCCAACGTTGTCTCCAGCTGGTTTCTCCGTAGACTTAATGCTAATTAAGGACTGTGGGGGCGCAACTCCTCACTATCCTACTCCGGTCGTTTCAGTCATTATAGCCTTATCCGCCCTTTGTTCGTTTCCCTTGTGAGGATCGGAAGAGACGCGCGAGCAACATCTTGGTTTATTGTTTGAAGTAGCCTTCTCCTAGATGGGGTTGCCTTTCAAGGCTGGGTGCCATCTACCCACTATTTACCCATAGCTGGGGACGGTATCTCGCAGACGCAGAGCACTCATAGCATACAGCACCTTGGTTTTCCTAGGCGGTCTCCCATCCAAGTACTAACCAGGCCCGACCCTGCTTAGCTTCCGAGATCAAGCACGAGATCGGCGGGCGTACCGGTGGCGCGACAGATTGGACAAAACTTGCACAGCGACAGATTATGATGTGTGGCGCGACCAAAACTTCGGCGACAACGCGACGAACGGGCGACAAATTTCGCGTTTTGGCGTGAACGCACGGTAAAGCCGCGAACACACCAAAGCGTTTACCCGCCGTACCCATGTTACGCGCGTAACGCAGCTAAAATTGTTGCTTGACCATTTTGTGTGTCAAAAATGGTTCAGATACGCGCGTAACGCGCGTAGATGAGACCGCCCAATTTTCTCCCGCTCATTCTCTTTCCAAAGCTCCGCAAACCATGAAGGTCACTACCATCGGTGAATGATAGAGCTTGGATCGGGTTAGATTAAATAATCTCGGATATAAATAACAATAATCGGGTTAAATAACATGGTTATACATGGTATATATAATAACACATGGTGTGTCTGTTGTGTTTCCAGCATTCGTAGTGTTGATCAGCAGGGATATAGTCCGCCAAGACGTTGAGGTTGCTTAGCAACCAGAGACGCTGTCCATGCAAGTGAATGGAGCGTTCCCTCTTCGTCATAACTATCAAACCAAACATCCTTCACATTCACCGAGCGAACATTATGAAAGTAAAATGCACATTTCTCGCTAGAAATGTTTACATAAACGCATTTAATGGCGTAACTATGTTACTATTTCCACCCAGAATAAAGAAAGATGTCGGCCGGCCGCGTATGCTTCTTGTGCAAGCTCTCTCTGCCAGTGACGTCGGGTCAAGCTCAACGCTGATTGGCTAATTTGCGGCGCGTACGCGCGTAAAAAGTTCAATTTTTTGAACTCCTCGTACGCGCGTATATGTACGCGCGTCAATATACGCGCGTCAATATACGCGCCTCATAACGCGCCTAACGCGAGTAAAATGTTGCTTTATACGCGTGTACGCTGACGCGTGTACGCGTCTCATACGCGCGTAAACCAATGGTTCCCTATGGGAAAATGGCCGATTTTATACGCGTGATACGCGGGTAACGCTTTTGGTGTGGCCGTACCTTAAAAAGAACAGATGAAGCAGCTACCCTTGTTTCCTTCGTGGTTTCCCTACAGAGCAGCCCACCTGCATTTAATATATCCGTGAATTGTTACAATTTCTTAGAATCAAAGGCGAAAGTAGAAACGGGTGGCCAAAAGCTGTCGTATTGTTAGTTATCACAGACAATTTTAAGTAGAAACGGGTGGCCAAAAGCTGTCACATTGTTAGTTATCGCAGACAATTTCAATATAACAATATAACAATCAATGTTCTTGTACGGAGCTCCTTCAGGGACGTTAGGAGAGAGAACGCTGCCGGACAGGAACCTTAGTTTTGGAAGTCGTGCTTAGTGACACGACAAATACTTCCAATTGAGATACATGAGCTTGAAAATTGTGCTTGGTTGACACGAAAATTTTGAAAATACGTGTCGCTGGATCACGAAAAATAGATTAAATAACGTGACAGTGTCACGAATTTTCGTGAGACCGGGTTGCTCTGAAACAGGTACGGACAGGTTCTGAAAACCGTAACGGGTCCCGCCTCCAATCCGCAGTGGAAAAGCTCTCAAATCAGGGTAGAGTCGTGCAGAGCCGTGTCGTACCATTGCGAAAACGCGCAGTGGAAAAGGGGCATTACTCTTTGTCGTGCTGGTATTAACAACTATTGTGAAGGTATCAAAACAGGTATTATAAGGTAATAAATTCAACCCTGGGATCAAGGACTATGTTTCAAAGTAAAGATGTTTATCTCCTTTGTGGTAAATGTGCAGCAGGTTGACATTTAAATTTTCTACTTTAATGTAACACCCTCTACAAAAAAAAGAAGGGAGGGAAATGAGGGGTGTGAGAGACAATAATGGTTACAAGAAATATGGAAAATAATACAGTTGTAAAGCAATATATGCTGTAATTGTTTTTAAACATCGCAACGATTTCCAATTGTTATTTTGTTATACAATTGACTTCCAGTGGGGCAAAAAATTATTTAGTCAGCCACCAATTGTGCAAGTTCTCCCACTTAAAAAGACGAGAGAGGCCTGTAATTTTCATCATAGGTAAACCTCAGCTATGAGAGACAAAATGAAAAAAAAAATCCAGAAAATCACATTGTCGGATTTTTTAATAATTTATTTGCAAATTAAGATGAAACCAAAATAGAACTTTTTGGTAAAAACTCAACTCGTCATGTTTGGAGGAGAAAGAATGCTGAGTTGCATCCAAAGAACACCATACCTACAGTAAAGCATGGGGGTGGAAACATCATGCTTTGGGGCTGTTTTTCTGCCAAGGGACCAGGACGTCTGATCCGTGTGACGGAAAGAATGAATGGGGCCATGCAGGAGCGTCGCTAGCAATTGAAAACATTCGGGGCTGTAGCCCAGAAGTTAGAGACCTTTTAAAACGGGTGTTTCGGGAGGGTTTTCTCCTCCGAGAATATTTTGAAAATCGGGCTGATGAACATTCAATTGTAACGTAGGTTTGAGAAGTAAAAAGAAAGACCAATCGTCATGTCGGACTGACCTCACGATCATTGTCAATGTCAACCATTAAAACTTTGTTTTCCCCAAAAACCCTGCCGTCTGTCGTTATGGTGGGTTGTCCAAAGGCTGCTGATTTTATGCGTGTTGGACACCGCAACAGTGGGTCACTCTGCTATAACCTGCACGAGAGTTCAATGTTGTCATTAGCTGTTACGTCTTTCTGACCAATCGCAGTTCAAGGCCGACCCGGGCTGTACCACTTCAGGAGGGGGCGCTCAGTTGTCCCCTATAGACAAAATCGAATTGGTTGCGAAGTTGACACGTTAACGGCGGCCCACAGGGAATTCTCCCAACTCTCCCGATTACCACGTGTGTGTGTGTGTGTGTGTGTGTGTGTGTGTGTGTGTGTGTGTGTGTGTGTGTGTGTGTGTGTGTGTGTGTGTGTGTGTGTGTGTGTGTGTGTGTGTGTGTGTGTGCGTGCGTGCGTGCGCGTGTGTGTTATTCGATTGCCTGGTAAACGTGTAGGCCTACTACGGTAATATTCATACTGGTTTAAATAATACATTTGATATAGTATTTCCCATTGTTGCTGGAGCAAGAGTTTTGTTCGACATTCAGTGATAGAAGTTTAACGGTACCACTGTCAAGCACCTACCCGATGTCAAGTGGACCGGGTTGAATTCACTGCGGGTCTCTCTTCTTATATCCATCTTGCCAAAGATATTTTATTACTGTCCTTCTAAAACTCTCATCTCACTAAAAGGCTAGCAGCACGAAACAGCATTATCGACAACATGCGCTATGCATAGGGAAGAAAGAATACCGACGCTGAATTTGCAACATTTTGCGCCAAATGATTCTAAATCTGCCCATATATGGACATGTCAGGGTTTTGCGGTTTCCACTCGCTACAATGTTCTATCTGTAACCGCTGGTAATACGACCACAAAGAAGTAAACTCTACGGGGTTATCTTCATCATCATGGTTTTGTTTTTTTGGACGGCACAGCGATCCGCGGCTATTCCCAAAAGATCCGGGGCTATAGCCTCGAATGCCCAGGTCTAACGACGCGCCTGGGGCCATGTATCATGACATTTTGAGTGAAAACCTCATTCCATCAGCAAGGGCACTGAAGATAAAACGTGGCTGGGTCTTTCAGCATGACAATGACCCCAAACACACCGCCCGGGCAACGAAGGAGTGGCTTTGTAAGAAGCATTTCAAGGTCCTGGAGTGGCCTAGCCAGTCTCCAGATCTCAACCCCATAGAAAATCTTTGGAGGGAGTTGAAAGTATGTTGCCCAGCGAAGGCCCAAAACATCACTGCTCTAGAGGAGATCTGCATAGGGAAATGGGCCAAAATACCAGCATCAGTGTGTGAAAACCTTGTAAAGACTTACAGGAAACGATTGACCTCTGTCATTGCCAACAAAGGGCATGTAACAAAGTATTGAGATGACCTTTTGTTATTGACCAAATACTTATTTTCCACCATAATTTGCAAATAAATTCTTTAAAAATCAGACAATGTGATTTTCTAGATTTTTTTTCATTTTGTCTCTCATAGCTGAGGTATACCTACGATGAAAATTACAGGCCTCTCTCATCTTTTTAAGTGGGAGAACTTTTGGTGGCTGACTAAATACTTTTTTGCCCCACTGTATGTTAAGAAGCTGAATCGTAATTTATTTATCAAAATAACAAATTTTAATATTTTGTTTAAGCCTGTAGGGCAAACATACTAAGGGGGAGATGTGATGTGAGTTGATATGGCTATTTCTATGTTAGACACTAGAGAGCGCTACAGCCTTTTGGATGTGTAGTTCAAAGGTTATTGACCTATGTGGTAGAGTCACATGTTATAGCTCAGTATGCAATGTCATTGTATGACTTTGAGCCGAAATATTAAACAGTCAACTCTTCAGCATGAGTCCCTGAGTTAATCATAACCACTGAGTAAGGATTCATGACACTTATGAAGAACAATAGTCGAGCGCTGCATGCAGCACTCGCCTAATAACATAATTATCGTTCTATTTCCTGTAGGCTACGCTGTCTAGCCTTCGCCTTATGGGCTAAGATGAAGCTCCGAGAGGAGCCCAATCAATGTACTACTAATGGACCCCAGTCACATAGACCTAAGTCACAGGGCACATCAGTCTCAAGAACCTGAAATTCTCCTAAGAGCATGCAAAGCGAGGATGAAGGGAATAAAGCCAGTCTGTAACTTCTGACTCAACCCGTATTTCATAATCGATGAAAACTGGGCGATGCAGAGCAACAAGGCTTCTCCTACGTCCGCTGCCACTGGGGGCGGAGCTAGGAAAAAGCCCAAGCTGCCAACTGCAGTGAGCAGCAAGGCTCCCCTTACATCCACTCCCAACATGAGGCTCAGGCGGTAAGAAGAGGTCTTTGGTTACAAACTAAGCAAAGACAGAATATCTGGTCAATCCTGATACCAGTGTAACGCTGGGACGCCATGAGGCGAAGCCAAGGCGGCGTAGCCTACATGAACTATACAGCGACAAAGAGCAGCTAATACGGCGTATAAACGCAGTGTAGAATCTCTTACTTTCTGGAGAACATAGGTGTGCAACAAGACCGTATGCGACGGTAGACTAAAAGTCTACACAAGCTCACAAAACCTTCTCAATAAACGCGAAGAGTATAAGAGATAGAGGTAGCGGATCAACTATAAATTGTTAGAGGAAAGGATTTTCAGACGCTGTTTACGAACCGTGACCAAAGCCAGAATAACTCCCAGCGTAATGCTAGGTCACCACCGGGTGACAGCAGAAGGCTTAATCGAGGATTAACAATGGTTTATGACCTTCATCCCTTGATGGCTGGCACCAGCACAACCCCCACGCACTATGAGGTGGTGCGCGGGGCCAGAGAGTAAGTGGATGGCAGTCACTGTCAGACATACGTCGCGCTCATGGAGGCGAAACAGGGAAATCTCCTGTGAGTTTTCCCTGTGTCCCCATGTTCAACCGATTTTTTGAAGACGCAAGATCCAAAATGGGATCGTCTCTCAGGAGACGAGCCACCACCTGGGACCTAGCACAATAGGACGAAGGTGTGCAAAACACAACGGCTCTATAAATAAACCTCTAAATAAACTAAATTCTCCAAAGAGCACACAAAGTGATGATCAGGAGAATAGAGCGAGTCTGTAACTTCTGACTCAACCCCATTTCATAGAATACATGAAAAAAGGGCGATGCAGAGCAACAAAGTTTCTCCTACGTCTGCCACTGGGGGCGGAGCTACAACACGGCCCCTCCCAACATGAGGAACGGAGTGATGAAATTGCTCGTCTGCAGGTGGAGAATACTGCTGTAGGGCAGGCCGAAGCAACCAAGGACCATGTCACGAGCGTAAAGGGCAGCTCCGCCTTCTCCTTACTGTGCGTTCACACCAAACGCAACATTTGTCGCCCGTTTGTGTTGTCGCCAAAGTTTTGTCGCGCCACAAATCATAATCCATTGCTGTGCAAGTTTTGGGCGAATTTGTTGCGCCAAAAGTTTTGCACCACCATTGCATGTCTTTACCTTTTGTGGAAGAGAGAGACGTCGGAGAACCCGACGCAGTCTATTCATAATATTGTAATGACCACGGAGGAGCCAGTGAATGAAGTATTGATTAGACAGAGATTTATTAGATAGGCCTACCTTATAAACCGTTGGAACACACAAGACCAGAAACCATAGCAACGCTGGTGAACTATCCCCGAGAAGCCGAATCCCTATGAGAGCTCCCTGCGCTACAGCCATCCGGGCGCAGCAAGCTTATGGCCGTGATATTATATATACAATTATATTATGTATAGAGCTCCGAGAGTCGCAAACGGCAACAATCACTTTCTCCTCCATGCTGCAGTTCACCCCGGACTGCACTGCAATGATTGGCTGTCATCACGCGATATTCGCGTCAAAGTTGAAATATTTCAACTTGAGCGAATTTGTCGCGCCACAAATCCTCGTGAACGCGCTCGTCTGTGCACGGTGAAAGTTTGGTGCGACAAATCAAATCTTGTCGCCGGTTTTCTCTCGTGAAAAATTTGCCCAATACGCGTCTCTACATTCGCTTTGTATGGGATCTTGTCGCCCCGTTGCATTTGGTGTGAACGCACAGTTACAGCGAACCGACTAGAGAGAAACGCTCTTGCCAACGCCCTTGCCAAAGAGTCATTACATTATGCAATTGACAATTTATTATGCAATTTAATAAAGTAATTTGTAAATACGTTATTCAAAGTGTATTTTAATATGCAAAGTGACAATGAAATCCTCAATAAAATTTGCAAAAGTTATAACAATAAAAATAAATAACATTTTGTCAAATGTTTGAGTTCCATTATTAAAATTGAAAAGCTATAGTGTCCCCGTGATTGCAATGCACTTCGCCACGCTCCGTGTGTTGCGAATTTCAAATTCCATTTTGCACAACTTATTGCAAAAACGTATCAGCCAATCGCGTCTGGGCGGCAACTACGTAATTTCCTCGTTAGACCAGCTGATCATTCACGACTTAGTACTTGGCACTTTATTTTCTTAGCATTGTGCCAGGTTTGACTGGGTTGATAGTAATAACGTGAGAATGGCGGAAAAGACGGTCGTGGAGCTCCTGCGGAAGGCCGCTGCAGCTCTAGAGGAGCAGCAGGATGCAGGGTACGAAAGAGCGACCAACATATCTGCACCGGATAAAGGCCCATTCACACCCTATGGTAAATACGGATACGGACCGCTTCGTCCGGTCCCGGAGGTGTTTCGTCCGTCAATGGGTCCGTCGCCTCTGAGCTTACGAATCCAGAGTGCTCCGGGAGAAACGGAGCAATACCACTGAAAATCGAGGCGGCAGTATCGAATCAAAAGTCAGACCATTCGCGAAAATAGGTAGAGTAGTATAAAATCTGATATGTATAAATATTGTATTTAACGTTTTATACTTATATTATACTTTGGCGAGCAGTGCGGGAAGGACGAGACGGGAGCCCAGGCTACGCAGTGACGCAACTCTCGTGCCCCATACACCGCACGACTCCGAGAGCTGCCTTTATTTAAAACACACCAAACATGACAACACGGCACACCTGACCAACGGACATGCAAATCTCGGTAATGGTGGCGGCAACACTACACACAACAAACAACACACAACCAATAAAGACCCTAAACCCGTTAACCGAACAACACAAACAACTTAGCAAAAGGCAATAAAACCCCTTTTGTCAACGGTCAACCCCAATTCCCAGAACCCCGCGCGGCTCCAGAACATGGCGCCCACACACGTGATCGCCACAATACTATTTACCTGACCTTTTTATTTTATTGTTCCCCTGCTTTGGCAATGAGTTGTAACTGGTCATTTAACAACATTTTGAGGAGATAATCTGCGGATTGGTGAGGGTTGTCACATGCCACCGCCGCCTAGGCCTACACTTTTTGCACTTTTTTTTGCCGATTTCGGATGACACAAAGCAAAATCATCTCTACAAATGTCATGTTTGCGATTGTCGATGCCGTTCATTTGTGAAACGACAGTCACTGCCCTCTAGAGGATGTATTGCGTAACATCCGTCCGCCCCAAACGTTGCCTCCGGAGCTACCCTTCATACCTCCCTCTGGTTTCAGCCTTGTTATGGATGTTACGCAATACATCCCTTAGAGGGCCCTGTCCTGTCTATAAATACCGGCATCAACAATCTCAAAATCTATCAGTCTCAAACATGGCATCTGTAGAGGAGTTGATTTTACTTCGTCTCATCCGAAATCGCAGACAAAGGCGCAAAAAGTGTACGCGGTGTTGGCATGTGAGACCATTCAATGAGAACCGTCACATCAATGGCGAGTTTGTTTCTTTAGTTTTGCCGATGAGAGAGTGCTATTTCCTCCCAGCTGTTCATGCATCGTTGTTTGTCGCGATGACCTGGCACGGTAGAATCATACAGGTGGATATACCCCCTCACCAACTCGCAGATCCTCTCCTCCAAATTTTGCGTCATTTATAAATGTCCCGTTCTCTCTACTTCGTTTGGTTTAAGATTCGCGAATGGTCTGACTTTTGACTCTATACTACCGCCTCGATTTCGAGTGGTATTGCTCCGGTTCTCCCGGAGCACTCCGGTCGGGTAAGCTCAGATGCGACGGACTCGATTACGGACGAAACACCTCCGGGACCGGACGAAACGGTCCGTATCCGATTTACCGTAGGGTGTGAAATGGGCCTTTAAGGGTGCGCAAACCGGTGTTTCAGTTTAACTAGTGAGAGTGTTAACTGGTGACCATCAGCCGAATGCGTCTCTTGTTGTCGTGGCGACGGCAGCTGTTGGAATAGGTCCATGGTTGGAAATCGGGAAAAGACTGTAGCTGACCTTGCAATGCCTCTTTGATTTGTTTTCAATAAAATGCCAGAAACATACCGATGTCATTCGTATTTGGAGTCTAATTGGAGGAAAATAAATGGAAAATGTGTTTTCTTATAATAAATATGGGATTTAAACTCATACCATTTATTGGGGGACTAATTTCAAGGTGAGATTCCATTCTGTTGTGCCGTTGAGCCACAGTCTTGATCAGCTGCAGTACTAAAAAGTACTACTAGACTTCCTAAGAGCAGGAGGCAGCCAGATCAACTTGTGACCTGACTGTCCATGTTATTTTAGATCATGGTATTTGTCTCGTTTCCATAAAGAAGACGCCATTGCACCAGTTATTCAAAACCTAATGTGTTTCCCTCCACTGCCTACAACCCAGCCGAAAATTGTGTTATTCGCTGTTTTGCTATCATTTCGGTCGCCTGATGTGGTGTAGTCTCCTGCTCTCTTGATTCTCGAGAATCAATGTAAGACAAGGCAGTATCACTCAAGACACAACGTTTGTTCAGATCAACAAAGCATACCTACAGATCGTCCAAGGGAGATAACACCTCTGACCATGGGCGTCAGTTTGGTTTGAAATGTGCTGGGGACAGAGACTCATTCGGAAGTACATTTTCAGAAGTGCTGGGTACAATGAGGATGCACTCTTTTTTTCTCTCTTTAGTGCCGGTAATGAAAGGTTCTGAAAGACGGCATACCCTAATTACTAAGGAATAAAATGTATACAAAATCTGTCTGGCAGGTTTTATGAAGAAAACGTTTCCAAAAAGCATCGGACATATGACCCACTATGTTCTTCTCCATGTGGGCCTATCCAATGTTGACAACAATGTGGCAAGATATGGCTAAGCTAACAACATAAACAAGAGGAGCTCGGAAAGGAAATTAACTGCATATTTAATTTCAGAAGGGCCAATCTTGTGGCTACACACAGCACTACAAAAAATTAAAATTGTTGCACAGGGAACGCTGTATCACATCATGAGCTGGCTGTTCTCAATTCACAACACACATTCCATCAAAACTAGCGCATGCACTCCCCACAATTATTCCAGAATTCAAGGAAAGCAAGAATGACCGAAAGTCACTTTGTCAGCAAGAGACTGACTCCTCAATTGCAAGTTAAAACAGCCGACCACTTGAATACAAAAACCACCAAAGATCTCGCCACAGCACCAGCAAATCTGGCGGTGGTCTGCAAATCTGGCGGTGGTCTGCAGATGCATCCCGTGGTGTAGCCTACCACATCCATTTAGTTCAACAGGTTATCGTTCTGATACTATGGTACTAGCAATCTGCTCTGGTGCTTTTTACCTATGTATTCAGGCTAAAATGACTTGATTGTCTGATGCCTCATCATCCCAGCCAAAGAGTATTGGTATTATTAGTAATGGCTACTTGCCAAATCGAAGAAATAACTTCACAGATTGTGTATTTTTCCAATGTATTTGTTATCATTCGTAGCCTTGATCAGCAGAAAAATAGTTCGCCAAAGTCGTTGATGTCGCTTTGCGACCGAATACGCTGGGGTTGATAAGTTACCGGACTGCACAGTGATTCAGATGAAGTGAATCAGACGCAAAAAAAAACCATATGGTCCATATGGTAGACGCGAGCATTCCACTGCATTGAGAAGAGCCGTATAATAAACAAAAATAATTGACAGCTGAACGTTAGGAAGGCCCATGCAAGTGAATGGAGCAGTCTACAGCATTGGGAAGAGCCATGTAATAAGTAAGGGATAATGTATAGAATGCCGGTCATTATCTGGAAATTAAGCCCTGACAGGGCGAACAAGACACCTACGCGCAGCGAAGGTGTCTTGCTGCCCACTGAAGGGGCTTAATTTCGATAATGACCGGCGACATTCTATACATTATCTCATTTATTACACGGCTACGTGCCAAAACGAAAAAAATAGCCTACTTCACATGGTGTCTTTTTCCAATTTATTTGTTACCAGCATTCGTAGTGTTGATCAGCAGAGAAATAGTCCGCCAAAGACGTTGACGTCGCTTAGCAACCGAAGACGCTGGGGTTGAAAAGTTACCGGACTCCTTGAGGAGTGATACCAGAGACGTCATTATAGGCAAAAAGTCCTTTGTTTTCCATGACGGCGGTCAATTATACTTAGCAATGGTGAATTATCAAATATAATTCACCGCTGGATGTTTTGAAGAGCCCATGCAATGGAACGTAGCGTTTCACAGCATTGAGAAGACCCGTGTAATAATCCATAATAATTCATGCTTTCTTTTTCTTTAAAAGTGGTGGGGACAAAATTAAGCTTGACGAAATCTGGTGGGGACGCGTCCCCGGCGTAATCGACGCCTATGCCTCTGATTAATTATTTCAGTAAAGTAGCCTAGATGAGCAGAAAAGTGGCACACGCGGTTTGAGCATGTGCCACTGTCTGTGTGATGGATTTGCTTGTCTGCAAGCCATGCTGAGTTCCCCACCTCAGCGTGTTATCCAAACATGTTGTAGAAATGTCACTCTCGCCAACACGCAAAGCGCTCGGGTGAGGGCGATCTGACAGCTGATTAAAGCTGTCTGGCCCCTACCACCTTCATAACGTGTGTGATGTCTGGCTTGTCTGCAAGCGGAAATACCGCTGCAGGGCAGGCCGAAGCGACAAGGCGATAGAGGAACGTACCACGATCAACTCCGCCTTCTCCTTACAGCGAACTGACTATAAGGAGAAGAGGGGGAAATGTCGGGGTCTAGCAGACTGGTACACGAGGCTGCACATGCGGCAACGTGTGACAAGTCCCCAGCCCGCTCATGAAGCACACAGGGTCGCCGCATGGAGGCGGACGAACATGGGCTTTAATACGCCACACTACAACCAGTGGGCTGAAGGGAGGGTGACATTTCTACACATGGTTGTGCTAAGTGTGACTTTATAACTTTCCATGATTTACTGTAGGCTATATACGTATACAACATTATTATATTAGGAAAGAAAGATAAAACAGGTCGGTCCTTCCGCGGTCTGGTCCCCCTCAACATGGCGATGATGACGGCGTATTCCACGTCATCTGGCTGGAGAGTGTCATGGCCGACAGGCAGATGATATGTTATGCCGCGTTTCCATTGCAGGATGTGGTACGGTTCGGTTCGCAAAAGTGTGGTAAGGATTGCGTTTCCACCGCCAAAAGTGGGCGTGACCCGGACTGAGCCGTACTGGTTTTGCCCTCGTCTTCAGTACTCCTCCGTTGGGGTACTGAGACGCCTGAAAGGGTGCCGGAAAATTCGAGCTACACACCCCCTCCATTGATTGGTCGACAGAATCGTCACTTCCGGGTGACGTGGGGATAAAACAAGCAAACAAACCTTATAAACCGTTGGAACACACAAGACCAGAAACCATAGCAACGCCGGTAAACAAACCGCCGGTAAACAAAATTTGTGAACGCGCGTTCACAAATCCTCGTGAACGCGCTCGTCTGTGCACGGTGAAAGTTTGGTGCGACAAATCAAATCTTGTCATCCGGAGGCGCACAGAGCTTTTGGCTGTGATATTATATACAATTATATGCTATTATATAGAGCTCCGGGAATCGCAAACGGCAACAATCACTTTCTCCTCCATGCTGCAGTTCACCCCGGACTGCACTGCACTGAGTTTGACGGTTGAAAGCTGAGAACATGTCACGTAAAACGCTTGCTTGGGCGAACAAGGAGGTGGAGACGTTCCTCTGCATTCTCCTCTGCGCTGCTATGATGTCACAATGTTTACGTAGCTGCCGCGGCGATCGACATCCGGCCTACCATAAAGGGTACTGTCGGCGGTGGAAACATGACCTCAGAACTGAGCTGGGCTATACCGCCCCCTCCCTACCGGACTGAGGCCAACCGAACCGTACGGCACCCTGCAGTGGAAACGCGGCATTAGTAACATCCGCAGCTCAGTGAGGCACAGCCACATGTCTATCCCACAGAGCGGCGAGCTGTTTGGGAATGGTGGGAGGCAGCTGCTCTACGTTCATTAGGCGTCTGGCGTTTTCCTCCACCATGTTAAATCTTCTATAATGCCGACTTCACTGGCACTGTCAAAGCGAGTGGCTCCGCCGGCATGCTGCTGGAAGCACCGCCGGGCAGGAGAAGACCGCCGGGCAGGAGAAGAGAGGCCTTACCTCTGTGGGCTTCGTCACGCCGCCGCTGCATTTCTTCATCGTTAATAGTCAAAGTAGTTGACTTGTTTCAGCAATTGCTGAAGGAAAAGGGAGGACGAACGCTGCTCTGCGCCGCGTTATATACACGGTGGCGGGGGAATGTGGGCGGTGCCCATGTTGATTGGTGCATAGCTAAAAATTTCAGTGTGCGTGAGCTTGCGCACGGGACAAGCCCATAAGGTGAAGCCTATATGACATAGCCCACATGAAATGGAACGACGGAAGCGCAATGCCTCCACTTGAGACAACAAATGTTTCTCACAGGATTTTTTGTTTTTCGCTACTAAATCCGATTTTTTTTCTCCATGAAAACTTTTCTCACTCAAAAAAATAACTTGTTGAATTTACTTAAAAAAATCTTTATAAGAAATTGCACAAAAAAAAAGTTACTTTAATGCTTTAACAATCAAGTACAACTTAATTGCCGGCAACAAGTAAAATGTACTTGCTGCTAACCTTGACATTTGTGAAAATATTAAGTATATTTTACTTAATTATGTCAATACAGGCACATTATGGTCATCCAAATAGTAAGTAAATCGTACTCGTCTATAACATTGAGTGTTATGTACTGAATTAGTAGATTCTACTATACTTTTTGTTTCTATTACTCAGTTGTATTTAGTGGTTTTACACACTAAAATTATGGAAATGTTGCTTAATTTCTTTTGACAAATATTACTGTAGCAGGTTCAAAGAGTAAGAGCAGGCAGGGTTGTCTTTCCTCAGCGGGAGAACGTTTTATTGTCCGTTCTTAATGCAAACAGATATTCAAACTGTAAACAAAACTTCTTGCTGAGTCGTCTCCTCAGGTGCTCGTGCTCGTCGTCGATCTCTCCGGTTTGCTCTCTCCGGGAATCCCTTTTCTCACTAGAACACAAAGCAGGCACATAAATACAAACGCACCCTAATTGTGCTGCCACCTGCTGCACTCAGGTCCAATCCCCCCAGCCAATCCGGTGCGCTCCCAACCTGCCCATACTCCCCCTGCAGGTCAGACGTCGCATGTCCCCCCACACACCCCCACCGCCCGCCCGCCCGACCATCCACTCCCCCCCCCCCCCCCCCCCCCCAGAGCGGGAGAGGAAGTCCGCCACGGCCATCTGCGCCCCAGGCCTGTGCACGACCCGAAAATTAAAGGGTTGCAACGCGAGGTACCACCGGGTGATCCTCGCGTTGACGTCCTTCATGCGGCGGAGCCACTGAAGGGGGGCGTGGTCGGAGTAGAGGGTGAACGTGCGCCCCAGCAGGTAGTAGCGAAGGGCGCCGACCGCCCACCGGATGGCGAGACACTCCTTCTCCACCGTGCTGTACCGACCCTCCCGGTCTGATAATTTCCGGCTCAGGTACAGCACCGGGCGGTCGGCCCCCTCCACCTGCTGGGTCAGGACCGCGCCCAGCCCTCTATCCGACGCGTCCGTCTGCAGGGAGAAAGGGAGATCAAAGTTAGGAGCACACAGGACCGACTTTCCACAGAGGGCTGTTTTAATAGCCTCAAACGACACCTGGCATGGCTCCGACCACTGGACTGTATCTGGGGCCCTCTTACGGGTGAGGTCGGTCAAGGGGCTGGCCAGGTCGGAGAAGTGTGGTACGAACTGTCGGTAGTAACCTGCCAGCCCCAGGAACTGCCTCACCTCTTTCTTGGTCCTGGGCCGAGGGGAGGCGGCGACCGCGGCGGTCTTCGCGACCTGTGGCCGGACCCTCCCCCCCCCCCAGGTGGTACCCCAGATATTGGATCTCCCTCCGCCCGATCACACACTTCTTCGGGTTGGCCGTGAGCCCCGCCCGTCTCAGCGAATCAAGAACGGCCGCCACCTGCCGCACATGCTGCTCCCACGTTCCACTATAGATGATGATGTCGTCAATGTAGGCAGCAGCATACGCGGCATGGGGCTGTAACACCCGATCCATCAGCCGCTGAAACGTGGCCGGGGCCCCGAACAACCCGAACGGAAGTACCTTAAACTGGTACAGACGGAGCGGAGTGGAGAAGGCTGTTTTTTCCCGGGCTGCTGGAGATAGCGGAATCTGCCAGTAGCCCTTCGTGCAGTCCAGAGTCGTGTAGTAGGTGACCATGCCAAGCCGGTCCACGAGCTCGTCGATCCGAGGCATTGGGTAGGCGTCAAACTTACACACTGCATTCACCCTACGGTTGTCTACACAGAACCGGACAGACCCGTCCGGCTTTCCCACAAGCACGACGGGACTGCACCAGTCACTGCGAGACTCCTCGACCATGCCCAACTCCAACATGGTTGCCAATTCGCCCCGCACAACATCTTGTTTGTGGACAGGCAGCCTGTAGGGGCGTGCCCGCACCGTTAACCCGGGCTGCGTCTCGATGTCGTGAGTAATTAGTGAGGTGCGACCGGGCAGGGGCGAAAAGACGTCGGCGAACCGGAGTTGCAGACCGGCAACGTCCCGCGCCTGACTCCCTGAGAGACCCTCCCCCTGACCGACCGGGGGGGTGGGGCCTGGCCTAGGGACATCCGGCCCGAGCTCTTCCCTCTCCGGGAGCGTCGACGCAAACGCGACAGGGACCGCATCGTTCCACCTCTTTTAGGAGGTTGACGTGGTAGACCTGCGTGTTTTCGCCCCTGTCCGGACGCGCCACCTCGTAATCCACGTCCCCGACCCGCCGTGTGACCACAAAGGGTCCTTGCCACTTCGCGAGTAATTTGGTGCTAGAGGTGGGCAGTAGTACGAGGACCTTATCTCCCGGAGTGAAATCGCGTAATCTAGTCCCTCTGTCGTACAGGCGTCTCTGACTCTCCTGGACTCGGTGCAAGTGCTCACGTGACAATACCCCTAGTGAGTGAAGCTTTGCACGCAAGTTCATGGCGTACTGGATTTCATTCTTGCTGTCACTGGACCCCTCCTCCCAGTTTTCTTTAATCAGGTCCAGGACGCCCCTGGGCTTGCGCCCATAAAGCAACTCAAATGGGGAAAACCCTGTGGAAGCCTGAAGCACTTCCCACACTGCAAACAACAGATGGTCTAACCATTGATGCCAATTTCGAGCATCCTCGTGTACAAATTTACGGATCATGGACTTTAACGTCCGGTTAAACCTCTCACACTAGCCGTCCGTGCTGGGTGATAGACGCTTGTGCGGATGGCCTTGACCTTCAACAACCCGTAAAGTTCCCTAATCGTGCGTGACATGAAATTGGTGCCCTGGTCGGTGAGAATCTCTTTCGGGATTCCCACCCGCGATATGATGTGAAACAACGCCTGCGCAACACTCTTCGCGGAGATGTTGCGCAACGGAATTGCTTCCGGGTATCGGGTTGCGTAGTCGATCAGGACTAACACAAATCGATACCCGTGTGCGGAACGTTCTAATGGCCCGATAATGTCCAACCATGCCAATGAGATCGAAGGGGGCTTCCACCAGGGGAAGGGGCCGTAAAGGAGCCCTGGGACGGCCGGGGGATTCACCAACTGGCACTCGGGGCAGGATGCGCACCACCTGCGCACCTCCGCCCGAATCCCCGGCCAATAGAATCGGGCCATTATCCGGTTAAGTGTTTTATCGTATCCTAAATGGCCCGCCATTGGGTTATAATGCGCCGCCTGGAAAACCATTTCCCGGCGGCTCCTGGGTACCAGCAACTGGGTAATAACCTCCTCACTCTGGGTGTCACGACTCACCCGATAAAGCCTTTCCCTAACCACTATAAAGTGTGGGTAATTCAGCGCTGCGTCTGGCCTGACCTTACTCCCATCAATAACCATCACCTGGTCATAGGCTGAGCTCAGTGTGGCGTCCCGAGACTGTTCAAGGGGGAAATCCTCCACCGGTGGGAACCTCGGCGTGGGGACCTCGGGTTGAGGATCGCCCTCCTCCCCCGATCCCTGAGCAGCGTCAGCCGCCCCCGCCTCGGCGCAGAACACAGCACACGACTTGCATGTCCCTACGAGTCCTGCCCGCACCCCCATAGTCCCCCTAACCGCCTCTGGAAACCCCGCCCAATCCAACCCAAGAATCAGGGGATGCGTGAGGCTCGAACTAACCGCCTGCCTTAACACTATGCTTTTTCCCCCCCACAACGAATTTCGATAGGGACCAAAGGATACTCGTGCACATCCCCGTGTATACACCTCACCGACACGCTCGACGCCTCCACCAATGCCTCGGACCGCACCAGGCGCTGGTGAATCATGGTCTGCATGCAGCCCGAGTCCAACAGCGCCTGGTGCGTACCCCGCTGTATCCTCACCGGGATACGGTACGCCTCACCGGGACCGTGGGGAGGAGACGGGGCACCGGTGACGCGGACGACCTGACCGACCTCCATCATAGGGCACTCCCGCCGGAGGTGGCCAGGCCGCCCGCAGCGCCAACACCCCTCCCCTGCCGTCTGAGCGCCCGTCTTTGGAGTGGGGGGGGGGAGGTGACTCATGTGCCCGCTCTGGAACGCTCCCCCCCCCCCTCTCGCCCTTGGCACCGGGATTGGCCTATACCGCCGTGGGGCAGCCGCACCGGTGCGTGGGCTCGGTGTCGGTGGTCGCTGGCTCGCTGGTGGTGGCTGCAGGTGGCTCTCCGCCAGGACGACCGCGGCAGAGAGACTCTCGGGCCGGTGGTATCGGACCCAGGCGGAGGTCCTAGCCGGCAATCCCTCCACGAACCTCTCCAGGGCCACCTGCTCCACCACGACCTCCGCCGTTTTTCGGTCTGGGACCAGCCACCTCCTTGACTGGTCCCTCAGCTGCTGGGCGAAGGCGAAGGGTCGGTCCCCCTCGCTGAAGGCCAGCGCCCGGAACCGCCGGCGATGTTCCTCCGGCGATGTTCCTCCGGGTAGAGGCCCAGCCGGTCCCGGATGGCCCTGGTGATGGCGTCGTAGTCTCGCTGGGCCCCGGCCGGCAGACTGTGGGCCGCGAGCTGTGCCTCTCCTGTTAGGAGCGGCAGGAGACGGTGCGCCCACTCTGGGCGCGGCCACCCTGAGACCTCAGCCACCCCCTGGAAGGTCTCGAGGAAGGCTTCCGCGTCGTCTGCCTCCCCCATCTTCGGGACGTGGATGTGTGTCGCGGGTCCCGCCCCCTGGGGTCCTTCGCCGCGTCCGCCGGAGGCGAGGCGCTCCCGGAGCATGGCCCGATCAGCGCCCAAGGACTGGGCCAGGTCCGAGAGCACCTCGTTCTGTGCCTGTTGGAGCTGGCCTTGTCGCTCGGCCATCTGGGCTAAATGCCCGAGTACGTTTCCCAACGGGGACTGGTCCATTTCCCTGCGCTCGAGCCCCACGTTGGGCGCCACTGTAGCAGGTTCAAAGAGTAAGCGCAAGCAGGGTTGTCTTTCCTCAGCGGGAGAACGTTTTATTGTCCGTTCTTAATGCAAACAGAGATTCAAACTGTAAACAAAAGTTCTTCCTGAGTCGTCTCCTCAGGTGCTCGTGCTCTTCGTCGATCTCTCCGGTCCGGTCCGCTCTCTCCGGGAATCCCTTTTCTCACTAGAACACAAAGCAGGCACATAAATACAAACGCTCCCTAATTGGCCTGAGTGCTGCCACCTGCTGCACTCAGGTCCAATCCCCCCAGCCAATCCGATGCGCTCCCAACCTGCCCATACTCCCCCTACAGGTCAGACGTTGCATGTCCCCCCACAACTACCAAATGGCAAATAGCTAAATGCTGAAGGCACTGATAAAACTATTGTATGAAATCAAATAACTTGAAGTGTTACTTATTTAAAGTAGCCCCACATACACAACTTCAATAACTGAATAAGTCAACAAAAAAATCAGGCACTGAGCTTGTTAAGTTTGAAAAGACAACAAGATATGGTACTGTAATGAAGCAATTTCATTGATAACAAGGACTGGATGAAGATGAATAGTCAAATCTTTTTTCCTATTGCAGTTTCTCAAAACAATGCGTCTCTATGGGAACAGTAAACCATAGTGTTTCATAAGATTGTACAAACATAATCGAATACAATCCATAGTAGACGAATGAAAAAAAATTGCAATAACTTAAACGTATTTTCCTCTTCTTCAGTCCTAACAGTACACATAACTTGTGTACCTTAATAAAAAAACTTGTTCATGTTTTTCATTCTTAATTTGAGTCCATCGTTTTCTGTTCTTGTTCTGTATATATTTGTGTATTTTTGTATGCATGTATTGTGTATGTTCGTACATAAGTGTATGAAATACTATATGTCCAAAAAACTGAGTACAATTGATCATACAGGAAGATTAGAATGAGATGAAAGACCACAACATGATAACAATGGAAGAGTGCAATTACAAAACAAGAAACCGATTGTTAAGCTCTAATTCAGCAATTTAGGGCTCAATCGAATAGAATACCGGTTTCATTGCAAAAATTGCAATAACTTAACTTATTTTCCTCTTCTTCAGAGATAACCGTACACATGTGTACCTTAAAACAGGCTGTTGAACAAAGCTCTAATTCAGCAAAATAAACAAATCACTTTGTGTGTGTGAGTTTAAGATAGCAATTTAGACTTTAAGGCTTGTACCTTTTGGGAGAGCTCCATCCCATCCAGTTAATAGTTTCTGAAACACCTCAAAAGTGTACTGCATTGTTCGGGGGTATGCAAGGTTGAGGGCATAGATCAGTCCCATCAATAATGTACAAGCTTTAGCGGTGTTTCCACATCCATGCAACACCTCCCTGCCTTCAAGAATGATGGAGACATCAACTGGATTCATTGCAAAAATGAATCCATGAAGCATCATGGACGACCATGATCTTGAGGACGTGTTCAGTAGCATCATTGCGGTTGTCCTCCTGCAAACAGTTTACAAGAAAAGAAGACAATGCTATTGAGGAACAAACTGAATTTCTTCAATCACTCATATCGACTTCATTGCCATAGGATAATTCCTATTTAGTTGACTGAGCTTTAAACAAAACATTTCTAAGCAGAAAGTTGGGATACCACAATATAGAAGTAGACCAATTGGAAAGTTATAGCATGCACAGATAAAGACCAACTATTTGTTCTCTCTTTACCACAGACATAAAGCAACACG
>OLKM01002718.1:0-15000 GCA_900291075.1 Melanogrammus aeglefinus | reverse complement strand
CTTTTCCTCGATCTGGATAATCTTTTGTAGCTGATTCTTGGTTTTTTATTACTCCACAAGAATCCTGTGAATAATTTATTAATTTCTTTGAACCAGTAAAGAGGGAATTTAAGTGGAATTGCTGATATATGAAATAATAATCTTGGTAAAATATACATTTTCAGCACTTCCCCTCTGATCCATAATGAAATGGGAAGAACTCTTCATCTCTTAATGTCCTCCCTAATTGTTTTAAAGCCCCACTATGCAACCATTTTAGAAGAATAACCTTAATTATGCAGGTTGAGGGTCATTCTGATTGTTCTACAACCATTTCTGGGTCGTTTGGCGGGCGTTTCATTGCTCCCTGTGGCTTCTCCAAAGAAAAAGCGAATATGCAACTTGCTCTGTTCGGACACAATCCGGATGTGACGCAGCGAAAGTATCCAATCGCGCCTCGAAAATGTAGTCAGATTGTAGTTTCGAAAATGCTTTACGGCACAGACACACCCCCAAACATGGCACCGGCCAGTTGCGAGGCTGTTTATGAATTGTTGCATTCATCATGGATCAATCAACTGATAAGGGACCCAAGAGGCGACTATCGGTGCTTTATGTATTATGTTGGCCAACACTCTTACACTGATTGTTCTGTTCAACCAAAGATAAAACGATTATAATCTAGGATATAAACTCTCCCCATCATCTATAAAAAAAGGATGGATTTATGTTCATTGCAATTAAAAATGTATAATCTTGTCTACACTTTATGAACATCTACTTCGGACATGGCTCCACACATTCGGGCTTCTTCGAAAACAAATGCACATGGCTAGCGTAGAAGCGCATGGGAAAGGGTCGTCAGCGAGTTGTTATGACAGTGTTGTAAAATATCTACTATGAAGCTGTAGGGGGCGCTATGTAGAGAAAAGTGTGTGCGCAAACCAAGAGATCAGCGAAGAAATGGCCAATCCTGCATAGTGGGCCTTTGTCCTCCCATAGAGGACAAATATGCCCTCTATGGCAGAAGGGTCCATCTGCAGGCTTGGGCGTTTCCGTCTTGACACAAGAACGCCCTTTAGGCGTTCCTGGTAGCGTTTCATCAACCAATCACAAGGTTTGGAAAGGCATAGGCCTACTGGGTTTCGCAAGGCATACTGCGAAGCAGTTGCAAGGCATACTATGCTTTCCTTCCTTAATGGCAATTTTACCTCTCTCATTAGATTTGGCAATCATGGAGCCCCCACTTGGCTAACGTTAGTTCTATGCTACCCGTACTTACTACTAGATCTTATTTTGAAACTTCTGTTTGAGAAAATCTAACTAGCGAATGTTCCGGATGTTGACAGCCGAGCCGGGTCGGGCCGGGCCTTTGATTGAGCGTTTGTGTTTTTTTGGTTCTTGTTATCATTGCTTTATTGGCCTAATCTGAGGAGAAATCTATGTCATAAACAGAAATATTATAGGCCTTTATTACACAGATCTTCTCAATGCCGTGGGACGCTCCGTTCACTTCATGGGTAGTGGTCCGGTAACTTGTCAACCAAGGCATCTTCGTTGCTAAGCGATGTCAACGTCTTTGGTGGACTATTTCTCTGCTGATCAACACGAATGCTGGTAACGAATAAATTGTAAAAAGACACACCATGTGAAGTTATTTTCCAAATAAGATTTGAAAAGCTTTGGAAGTTTATTCACAACACTTTTTACATGGTTTCAGAGTAGTACACTTTGACATTTTAATACCGTTCAGCGAGTAAGGCGACGAAGAATAAGAAGGGGGCGTCTGCGTAAACGGGAACCCCCACCACACGAGAACGCCCATTTGTGTCTGCAGTGGGATGATATTGCTCTATGGGAGTCTTAATGTTGATTCCTAGATATCTCATATCTCGTGGCTTCCATTGAATGGGGGCTGATCCAAGGTGTGAAGACTAGGTCATGGGATTTAATGGGATGGCCTCACTTTTATTAAAAGGATCTTCACATAGGCGACATACATCTTTAATCATTTTTTGTGCCGTTTGCCGTTGGGATTGAGCCATCTCTCTGACAGCCTCTGAACGTGAAGACGTTCCATCAAAATAATTCCCCCCCGGCACTATTTTGCATGGACACTGTTGCTGCTTCCCAGGGTTAGCCCCGCCCTAGACGATTGTGATTGGTTTAAAGAAATAAAAACAGGCCAGCCCAGTTTCCCCCCGGATAGACGGCTCTAAATAGCGTGGTCCCAGACCATTCTACTTGCTGTAGTTTGGTCTGGATTTGCGAGACTACTGTAATGTAAATGTGAAAGCATGCATTTAAATATCCAGTAGAGAGAGCTGTCGTGAGGGAGTTAAGACAAGCCAGCAGAAAACAATAGACGCTAGTTAGCCATGAGCTTGTTGTAGCCTGCATGCGTGTTTTCAGTGCGTAATAACGACAGGCAAGAACCTTAAAAAAGTGTGGTGATTCCTCGGCACTAGGATCAAAAAATTGGCATCGAAGATTAAAGCCAGTTGTTTAAGACCAGACGTCAAAATAACTGCAAAGTAGCAGACTCAGGGAATTCAGATGAGGAGTGCGAGAGCGCCGAACCTCAGCCTACGGTAACAACAATGGCAGCGGTGATCGGAACGTTAACTCCTTTTCATGGTGTTTCTCAGACTTTGGAAGAATATAGTGAAGTGCTGGATTTTTTCTGCGAGGCAAATGGAATTGCAGAACCGGTCAAACAGAAAGCAGTGGAGTGGTGAAGCCACTCTTAGTTTAAGTGTCATGCCACGCCCGGCCACACGGTCCAACACCGCCATCTAGTGGTTGCTTGGCGCCGCTGGTCCTCATCTTCACTACCCACCTGTCGTCTATCAAGTAATCACCATCCCCTACTTCAGCCGTGGACCTCCGACCAGTCGGCGCCAGTTCGTCCCTACTACTACCCAGTCAGTATCGGCTCAACTCGTATTACCTTGCTCGCTTGCTTGCTCGTTTCCCCTGTCCTCCAGTAATCCCTTTTCCTTCGTCTCCAGTGCTCCGTCCGTCACCCCGACCTCTCGCCGCTGAACCTTCGCTTGTTTGACTCTCCTGCCGGTTCCTGATCCCAGCCTGTCTGACTATCCTGCCTGCTCTCCGACCCCTGCCTGTCTGACTCTCCTGCCGGTTCCTGATCCCCGCCTGTCTGACTATCCTGCCTGCTCTCCGACCCCTGCCTGTCTGACTCTCCTGCCGGTTCCTGATCCCCGCCTGTCTGACTATCCTGCCTGCTCTCCGACCCCTGCCTGTCTGACTCTCCTGCCGGTTCCTGATCCCCGCCTGTCTGACTATCCTGCCTGCTCAGTCCTACCTTGTCATTTCCCGTGGACTAAATAAATCCATCTTCCCTTCCTCCCCGTCTCCCCTCCTCTGTGTCCAGCATCTGGGTCCTACGGTTCCGTATTCATAACAGTACGAACTGGCCAGCATGGACCCAGCTGACGCAGAGGCTTTCCGCCAGATGATCTCCCGCCAAGGGACACTCCTAGGTCAACACGACCAGGCTCTACAGGAGGTTACCACCACACTCCGTGAGTTGACCCAGGCTGTCCACTCCGGGTCCTCCGCTTCCTCGACATCCCCATTCCCACCCTTCGCTACTTCGGCTTCTCCCCGGGAACCGTTCATCCCAGCCCCCGAGCGCTACGAGGGGGATCTAGGGTCTTGTCGGTCATTCCTGCTCCAGTGCTCTCTGGTGTTTGAGATGCAGCCCCAGACCTACCCCACGGACAGGTCGCGGATCGCCTACCTGATCGGCTCTCTGCGGGGGGAGGCTCTCGCTTGGGCAGCGGCCGTGTGGGAACGCGGTTCCGCGGTCTGCTCCGACTTCGACGCCTTCACCGAGGAAATGCGGAAGGTGTTCGACCACCCGGTGCGGGGTAGGGAGGCCTCCCAACGTCTCCTGCATCTTCGCCAGGGATCCCGCAGCGTTGCTTCCTTCGCGGTCGAGTTCCGGACCCTCGCGGCTGAGAGCGGTTGGAACGAGGAGGCTCTGCAGGGGGTTTTTCTGAACGCGCTGTCTAACGACGTTAAGGACCAGCTGACCTCCTGGGAGGAGGCGCCGGATTTGGACCAGCTGATCTCGCTCGCTATTCGGGTGGACAATCGGCTACGCGAGCGCCGCAGAGAGAGAGGTCAACATTCGATCCCCACTTCCGCCTTCCAGCTGTCTGCAGCTCCCCGGTTCCCTCTTCCGGTCTCCGTCCCGCCTCGCAACGAACGGTCCCGGTCCCCCGAGCCCATGCAGATTGGACGCACACAACTCTCTCCCGAGGAGAGGGAACGACGCATGCGCTCCGGAGCTTGTCTCTATTGTGGGCTATCAGGCCACCTCCGGTCTGGATGTCCCTCCCTCTCGGGAAAAGAACGGGCTCGCCAGTAACTCGAGGGATTCTGGCGAGCCGCTCCCGTAATCCCTTGGTCTCCCGCCCCCTCCTGGAGGCGGTCCTCCAGTGGAAACACCAGGCCATTCCACTCTCTATCCTCCTGGACTCCGGGGCGGATGAGAGTTTCATCGATCGGGAGCTGGTTCGTCGATTGGGGATCGACACCGTCCCTCTTGACCTTCCCATTGAGACCCAGGCACTAGATGGGAGGACGCTCACCGCGGGGTGGAGCACCGTACCGTTCCAATCAACCTGCTCGTGTCAGGGAATCACCACGAGTTAATTTCCCTTCTGGTGATTTCTAGTCCCTTCTCCCCTGTCGTCCTGGGTTATCCCTGGTTCCAGACACACAACCCCCAAGTCGATTGGAGAACGGGACGAGTCATGTCATGGAGTACGCTCTGTCTGTCCCAGTGCTTGCGGTCCGCTCAGTCTCCTCGGGCGCCAGAACTCGAGCCCGCAGCTGTCCCTCCTGACCTGTCCTCCGTCCCGGAGGAGTACCGCGACCTCGGGGCGGTGTTCAGCAAGCTCTATGCCTTGTCCTTGCCCCCTCACCGTCCTTATGACTGCGCTATTGATCTCCTTCCCGGAGCCCCCCTCCCTGGCAGTCGTCTGTTCAACCTCTCTCGTCCCGAACGGGAGTCAATGGAGGAGTACATTGGGGAGTCTCTCGCGGCTGGAATCATCCGTCCGTCTTCCTCACCTGTGGGAGCGGGTTTTTTCTTTGTTGGGAAGAAGGATGGTTCACTGCGACCCTGTATTGACTACCGTGGCCTGAACGACATCACGGTGAGGAACAAGTACCCCTTGCCCCTCATCAGTTCCGCCTTTTGTTCCCTCTCCACGGAGCCTCCGTCTTCTCAAAGCTGGATTTACGCAACGCTTACCACTTGGTCCGCATCCGGGAGGGGGACGAGTGGAAGAACGCGTTCAACACCCCACTAGGCCACTTTGAGTACCTAGTCATGCCCTTCGGTCTCACCAATGCTCCCGCTGTCTTCCAGTCCTTGGTGAATGATGTCCTCCGGGACATGTTGAACCACACCGTCTTCGTCTATATTGACGACATCCTCATTTTTTCCAAGTCCGTGGAGGAGCACAGGGTTCATGTTAGACAGGTCCTGCAGAGGTTGCTCGAGAACAGGCTATATGTCAAGGCAGAGAAGTGCGAGTTTCACGCTTCATCCGTCTCCTTCCTGGGCTACATTATTAGCCAGGGCCAGGTCGAGATGGACCCCTCCAAGGTCTCTGCGGTGGCGGAGTGGCCCTCTCCCTCTACTCGCAAGAGATTGCAGCAGTTCCTGGGGTTTGCTAATTTTTACCGGCGCTTTATTCGCGGCTACAGCCAAGTCGCGGCACCCCTCACGGCCTTGACCTCCACCAAGAACACCTTCACCTGGACACCAGAGGCTGAGACCGCTTTCCAGGGCCTCAAGCGGCGCTTCATTTCTGCTCCCATCCTCATCCAGCCTGACCCCTCTCTCCAGTTTGTTGTGGAGGTCGACGCCTCGGACACCGGAGTGGGCGCGGTGCTTTCCCAGCGTTCCCCCTCCGATCACAAGCTTCACCCCTATGCCTTCTTCTCCCGAAGGTTGACTCCGCCTGAGCGAAACTATGACGTTCGGGCAACCGCGAGCTCTTGGCTGTCAAACTCGCTTTGGAGGAGTGGAGACATTGGCTGGAGGGTGCGGAGCACCCTTTTATCGTTTGGACCGACCACCGCAACTTGGCCTACATTCAGTCCGCAAGGAGGCTGAACTCCCGGCAGGCCAGGTGGGCCCTCTACTTCGGCCGGTTCAACTTCTCCCTCACCTACCGTCCCGGCTCCCGGAATGTTAAGCCGGATGCCCTTTCCCGCCTGCATTCCCCGGAGGACCCCTGCTCTGAACCCGAAACCATCCTGCCCCCCACGTGCTTGATCGCCTCTCTCACCTGGGAGGTAGAGTCGGCGGTACGTCTGGCGCAGGAACAGCAGCCGGATCCCTTAACCGGTCCCCCTAACCGCTTGTTCGTCCCTGACCCGGTACGGTCCAGGGTACTGGCCTGGGCGCATTCCTCCCGGCTAACCTGCCACCCTGGCATCACTCGTACCTTGGACTTCCTCCGTCGCCGGTTCTGGTGGTCAACCATGGATGCGGACGCGTCCGCTCGTTCATCTCGGCGTGTACGGTCTGCGCCCGGAATAAGACCTCGACCCGCCCTCGTTCTGGCCTTCTGCGGCCCCTACCCATCCCTAGCCGCCCTTGGTCACACATCGCCCTGGACTTCGTCACTGGTCTACCCACGTCTGAGGGTAACACCACCATCCTGACCGTGATTGATCGTTTCTCCAAGGCCGCGCACTTCATCGCTCTCCCCAAGCTCCCCTCTTCAAGGGAGACCGCCGACCTCCTGGTCAGAAACGTGTTCCGTCTGCACGGAATACCGACCGACATTGTCTCCGACAGAGGTCCCCAGTTCTCCTCCCAAGTCTGGCGGGCCTTCTGCAAGGCTCTTGGTGCCACACCTAGTCTCTCCTCCGGTTTTCACCCTCAGACGAATGGGCAATCCGAGCGAGCCAACCAGAGATGGAGGCTGCTCTCCGCTGCATCACCCACGCCAGTCCCACCTCTTGGAACTCTCAGCTCCCCTGGGTCGAATATGCCCACAACACCCTGGTGAATGCTTCCACCGGACTCTCCCCTTTCATGGCTTCTTTGGGATACCAACCACCCCTGTTCCCTGAATTGGAGGCCGAAATAACGGTTCCGTCCGTCCAGACCCATCTGCGCAGGTGCCGGCGCATTTGGAAACACACACGCGCTGCGCTGCTCCGCGCATCCTCCCGCTCCCAGCTGCAGGCCAATAAGCGTCGTCTACCAGCTCCCCAGTACTCTCCCGGACAGAGGGTCTGGCTTCGGGCAAGGGATCTTCCCCTGAAGGGAGGCTCCCCTAAGCTTTCTCCCCGATTCATCGGGCCTTTTGAGATTGAGAGGGTCGTTAACCCCTGTGCCGTTCGCCTGAAACTCCCTCCATCTCTCCGGGTGCATCCGACCTTCCATGTCTCCCAGGTCAAGCCCGTCTCCACCAGCCCGTTGCTGCCTTCCCCCCCGCCTCCACCTCCGCCCAGGATCATTGACGACCACCCGGCGTGGACGGTCCATCGCCTCCTTGACGTGCGGCGCCGCGGCCGGGGACACCAGTACCTCGTCGACTGGGAGGGGTACGGTCCCGAGGAGCGCTCCTGGGTCCCACGCAATCGGATCCTGGATGCTTCCCTCATTCGGGACTACCATCGAGATCACCCTTCCGTGGTTGGGCGTCCGCCAGGAGGCGTCCGTAGAGGGGGGGGTACTGTCATGCCACGCCCGGCCACACGGTCCAACACCGCCATCTAGTGGTTGCTTGGCGCCGCTGGTCCTCATCTTCCCTACCCACCTGTCGTCTATCAAGTAATCACCATCCCCTACTTCAGCCGTGGACCTCCGACCAGTCGGCGCCAGTTCGTCCCTACTACTACCCAGTCAGTATCGGCTCAACTCGTATTACCTTGCTCGCTTGCTTGCTCGTTTCCCCTGTCCTCCAGTAATCCCTTTTCCTTCGTCTCCAGTGCTCCGTCCGTCACCCCGACCTCTCGCCGCTGAACCTTCGCTTGTTTGACTCTCCTGCCGGTTCCTGATCCCAGCCTGTCTGACTATCCTGCCTGCTCTCCGACCCCTGCCTGTCTGACTCTCCTGCCGGTTCCTGATCCCCGCCTGTCTGACTATCCTGCCTGCTCTCCGACCCCTGCCTGTCTGACTCTCCTGCCGGTTCCTGATCCCCGCCTGTCTGACTATCCTGCCTGCTCTCCGACCCCTGCCTGTCTGACTCTCCTGCCGGTTCCTGATCCCCGCCTGTCTGACTATCCTGCCTGCTCAGTCCTACCTTGTCATTTCCCGTGGACTAAATAAATCCATCTTCCCTTCCTCCCCGTCTCCCCTCCTCTGTGTCCAGCATCTGGGTCCTACGGTTCCGTATTCATTACATTAAGAAGTTTAGTTAGCCCCCAAACGCACAAGGATAAAACTTATGAAGCGCTTACAGGGATTCTTAAGGCAAATTTTTACCCCTGCAGGGCTGCTTCCTGTCTCCCGCCCTGTTTTCCCTGTACACCAACAGCTGCACCTCCCTCCAACCGTCAGTCAAGCTCCTGAAGTTTGCAGACGAGCTGGTGCAGCTCCAAAAATCTGGAGCTCAACGCGCGGAACACAGTAGACATGGTGGTGGGCTTCAGGAGAATCGCAGCTCTGCCCACTCCCATCATGCTGGGTGAAACCCCGGTTGCCTTTGTTGAGTCTTGTCGCTTTCTTGGCTTGACCATCTCCAGGGACTTGAAGTTGGAGCTGAAAATCATGGCCCTTTCAAAGAAGGCCCACATGAGGATGTTCTTTCTCCGGCAGCTTAAAAAATGATGGCTTCCGAGAACGATGATGACTCAGTTTTACACCGCCATCATTGAGTCCATCCTCACCCATTCCATCATCACCTGATTCCCCGCTGGCCAAGGACAAGACCAAGCTGCAGCGGGTGATTCGATCAGCGGAGAGGGTGATTGGCGTACCCTTGCCCTCCCTCAAGTCCCTACATGACAACAGGGCTCTGAGAAGGGTAAAAAAGATCAAGGCCGACCACTCTCACCCAGGTCACGGCCTCTTCATCCTCCTTCCTTCTGGGCGAAGGTTGTGGCTGCCTAGAACTGCAAAGACCCGTCACAGCCGCCAGGCTGGTAAACGACTTTGGCTCACGGTAAACCGGGCATCCAGAGAAGACCAATATCCAATTCCGAGGGTTAAGGAGCTGTTTGCGCAATTAAATCGGGGACAGCATTTTAAAAAACTAGACATGAGTCCTGCCTATCAACAATTGGTACTTGTGGAAGAATCCAGGAAGTATATCACCATCAACACAGATACAGGCCTGTTCACAGATACCCTTCTACCTTTTGGGGTAGCCAGATTTACCAAACCGAATGCATGGAAAGCAGGAGACGCAAAAGCACTACCATGACAGGAATGCTCGAGCAGGAGGGCTTGAAGAAGGAGACTAGGTTTCCACACGTAACTACGGCTCAGGACCCACTTGGGTACCTGGTGCAGTAGAAGAGAAGACTGGTACGGTATGCAAAGTCACAATAGGAAATGGACTAGTTGTGTGAAGGATTAAGGATTCTTTAATTGTATTTAACGTGTACATGACAAACGAAAGGCAATACTCAGGTCTCAGTGTCTTATACAAAAGACACATTGACCAGGTATGTGTTAGAAGTGCCATAACACCAGAGACATCCGAAGTGGTACCTGAGATCTCACCAGCAGATGACCTGGAACCCTCATCGGGGCCCGAGACATCTGGCTCCTCAGATTAGGGGGACTGTACGACAGCAGGAACAACAGATGAACTGACAGTCATCATGGGCAGAGGAACAGCCAGAAGTGAGAAGGTCTCAGCGAGCCAGAAAGGATCCAGATTACTTGAAGGACAATACATAGCCAGATAGTAGTGAGTTTCACAGCCACAGGACATGAATGCGTCCTGGAAGCTCACAGGGATGAGGTAGTCGACACAAATCCCTAGTTTAGAAATGTTAAAAAAGTGTGGTGATTCCTCTGCACTAGGATAACACAGTTCTAACCTTATTGGAAGGTTAGTCTACAGTCCTTATTGACCGAATTACACGCGAATGAAAAACTGGTCTTCCAGCAGAAGTGAGAACTACAATTGTGTAAGCCAATCTCTCTCCTGGTTTCTCTTGTTGTAACAACAGTTAATTATGGCTGCAATTTCGTTTTTTTGTAATACAAGGTAATCAAAGGTAATCATGTAATCTCAAAAGTGAATGTTGTCCTACTTCCACGCATGCTTGCGTGTGTCGATCCACACGAGAGTGCTATGTGGGAAAGAGAATTACTTACTGAAAGAATGGCAAGTCAAATTTGAATATCACATTGACAACTCTGGTTGTACATATGATATGGTGAACTATAGAATTAGATGAAAGGTTTGTTTAAGTATAGGTTCATTTTGTCTCGAGGGAATGAGTTTTCATGGATGTCTTAATTGAACTTTATTAACTAACCTCAGTACTGCTTTAGACTTATAAAATAAGCCTAATAATAATGACGAGAATAATAATAATGGCTTATTTTCCAGATAATACACACAGAACATAAAACACATTTTGTTTGATCTGATCTAGAGTGGAATAGAGCAGTCTTAATCTGTATAAAAACACAGTGCTGTGATATATTAATAAAACTCAACATCATGTATCATCATCTCATATTACCATAGCACCTCTGAGCCTATGATCAAACATAATACCTAGGATTGATAATGCAAATGTTAATCCTTGTGATCATCCACAAACACATCAAAGGTCATGCCATTTGGGACTTTCCCAGAAAGGTTGTCCCAAGAGGACATAATTCATTTATTTGCAAGGGACAAAAAACAACAACACAAACCTGCGTTACAATAAGTTTTATTTTAATACATCTATTTGCAGTAAACCTATAGAAAACATGCACCACAAAATATCTCCCTATTTGCTAAATCTTATTTTAAGTAATAATTTTATTATGACGCTGACCTTTGGTGTTGACAATGTTTATTTAGTATTTTGCACACACACACACACACACACACACACACACACACACACACACACACACACACACACACACACACACACACACACACACACACACACACACACACACACACACACACACACACACACACACACACGCGCCTCACACACATTTCTATGGGATGTAATGACGACGTTGGATCTACCAGGGTTTATTTTCTATATTCATTTTTGAGGATTTGCCAAGCCGCAGTGTCTGCTAAATGAGAAATGTGAGAAGCAAATGCACACCGTAACACCGAACACTTAGCCTATACGTATCAATATTCCTTATGAAGCTTTATTAATAAAAAAGAAACTGTATTATCTAATTCACATACTCTTTACTACTTCATATTTCATAATGACAACATATTTTTTAACCAATTTAGGTTACCGATAGTCAGTGAATGATTTCTTCCTTCACGTGATATTTTCATATTCACTTATGAAATAGCCTACTTTAATATTTGATGCTCTCGAGATTACCATTACCACTCAGGATTAGCAATGGCAGACAGATATCTCTATGACCTATAGGCTACCAAATTTTACCGGATCAATACCTACTGGATCGTTCCATAACGAGATATTTTAATAATGGATTAAGAGTTACATTAGGAGATTAATTCACGGAATTTATCTGTTATTTAAAAACGTAATAAATCATGACACATTGTGTAATATTAGGCTTTATTTGTCCACCTCGAATTCTTATGTGGAAAAGGAAGCACAGGCATGCGAGTGATAGACCCATAGACATTAAGCTGGTAGCGGATTGCATTGGAATTGCCTACTTTGGTCGTTAAATTAGTTAACGCTTGTATTTCTGATAGGCATTGCACAACAGAGGGAAGGCTACAATAAATGCATTGATGTTAATCAAAATGTATAATTAGTGGTCGATTGATAGCAGTTCATGAGTAGGCTAAATGGTCTAAGTTATCAAAGTCTTATTTCGGAATAGCTCCAAAACTTTCCAGTGGTAGCTCATTTTTTAGACGCAATCTCTTTCTTTGTGATGGTGAGGATGAACGATAGGTCTAATGATAACAAGCGGAGGTGACGCATAGCATCGAGGGTGTGACCCATACCTTCATATGGTTCTGATGGAAGATATGATAGTTTGACAGAACCACTGCGAGCCAAGTTAAGAGTGCAGACGTAGACAGCGCCCGTCCACAGCACGATGAGGACCTCCCAGTGCCAAACCCACGCTCGTGACAGCGTGACGAGCGGTTCACCAAGCGTCCACAGTAGAGCGCCGAGTCCACCGAGCACCGCGACTCTGACCCTCGCAGCTCTCCTTATCTTAGCCATCACGTCCTGCAAAAGTAAGTTGCTGTGTTTCGCGCGCGCGCGCGCGTGTGTGTGTGTGTGTGTGTGTGTGTGTGTGTGTGTGTGTGTGTGTGTGTGTGTGTGTGTGTGTGTGTGTGTGTGTGTGTGTGTGTGTGTGTGTGTGTGTGTGTGTGTGTGGTGTGTGTGTGTGTGTGTGTGTAGGCCTACGTGTGTGTGGGTGTGTGTGTGTGTATTGCGCGCGTGTTTGTATGTGTGTTATTAATTTAAACAGAATATTTGATAAATTAGGTATTATATATTTATATTTATGTTTCTTACAAGAAAACGTTTCTTTTTTGTTTTGTATTATATATATGGAGAGGTTATAAATATTGACAATGAATGAATAATTTCATATAAACGGCTCTAACCCAATGTCAATGTAAAAAGCCGTTAGGAATGTATCGATATAGGCCTACTTTTGATCGTCCAAGTAAAAATTAATAAATAAATTACAGGCATGGATGGAATGGTCCATATAATCGTTCTCATTGAGTTTATGGGAAAATGGAAAAAATTTCCACTGATAGACCTACTTTGTCATAAGAAGCAGCACATTAAATATTTGATATGCATGCCTAATAATTTTGCATAAGAAAAGCATGCGTTGTGGCGTACATGGCTGCACCCTACAGTTATTATTATATCTTAAAAGTAATTGATAATATATGTGAATTTACTTGCCATACTATAGGCTGTTATTATTCAACGACTAAGATTCTCAAAATTAAGAACTATAGCGATTATAACAACTGGCCAGAGAGTAATTAATAACAATGATATATGAGGAGGATTTTATGATTTTTTTTGATGATGATGATGGTGATGATGATTCATATTATTATATATTTATATATATATATATATATATATATATATATATGCTATATATATCTATCTATATATATATATGTATATTGGTATATAAGGGCAGTGTACTTCAATATTTTGTTTTTTAATTGACAATCAATCAATAACATCACCTACCATGGTGGTATGTGAAAGTGATTTATGCAAAGATTGTTTTTTGCATCCCTGTAGTTATGACATTTTAAGAGATTTCCTGTGGAGACCAGATTAAATTCAAAAGAAACAGTAAATGCTTTAATGTCAATTCATTTTTACCAATTATGTAGCTTTTTGCTTCATGCGACCTGCACAATAAATTACCAATCCATCAACATGTGCAACAATAATGGCTTTTATCCACTGCCATAATTTTAACACCTAAGTACTTATCTCATTATTTTCAACGTAGACCTCATATTCGGTTGTTGCACCATGAAGTCATTAAATTTGAACGTTGCTATTTGGCCACAGATGAACACCATTACTTTAATAAGATATCGACCCTGTATTTTTCAGTTATTTCGTTGATAATTTTCTAGTTCAATGTGTTTTTTGGTACAACTAAAGGTGCACCACCACAAGTTCAACAAGCAACCATATACCAGAGTCTGATTTTCAGCCAGGTAAGCTATGTTACTTTTTTCTTGATTTTATTTAATTTGTTTGGTCTTTTTTCTTTCTTTTGTTCTTGCTTTCCTTCTCCGTTTTTGTGTCTTTTCAATGAGTGCCGCTCACAACAATTTCTCCCTGGTCCAACAGTTAGATGACGTGTGCTCATCCTACTACCTCTTTGCAAACCTGCCGTTACAGGTGAGGGAGACTGTGAAAATTAGACCATCAAACTAAGACTCCGGGTGCCAGTAATCAAACTATTTTTCCCTGTTGAGATCTAGCAGTTTGTATTAGTAGTTTGCATATATAGAAATTATTGAAGACATTCATGCTATTAATTTCTTTTTGGTCAATGTTACAGGAAACTGATACCTTAGGGGAACTCTGTTTCACGATGCTTGTTCAGAAGTCAAAGGTATTATTTTCTTACATTTGTTTCTTACATTATTTTCTTAAATTAAATACACAATTAATATAAAAAGTAGATTTTGCTTCAGTATTAAAATACGTTTTTTCTTTCTGTTTATTAAGGCGAGGGTAAAAAAATGGAAAGAAAAAATTCCCACCCCTCCCATCAGGCCTCCCTGAAGCCCCTCCCCCAACATATTTGACTAGCTCGCTAGCTTTAGCAACACGAACAACAATGATCGCAACCTTTTTGAACAGCCCTGGCTTCGGAAGTAAATTTCCCATTCATTTTCTCCTTTCAACTTTTCAGAAAATCGTTATATAAAGAGTTTTAAGCCTGGAACCAAGCCAAACATCCGTCAGGTTAGTCGTGACCATAATAAATCTGAACAAGTGAAGGAACTACTTATCCCTTTAACCATTGCAAACTTTTTTAGACGGCTTCCAATCCTATAGCTCGTTTCTTGCATCTTATATCCTTTGTCATTATTATAGTGTTTATATTGTTAATAAAATTGGTGTCGATAGTGTGTGTTTGTGTATGTGTGTGTGCATGTGTATGTTTCATATAGGCCTACGTAGTTTGTATAGTGTTGTCAGCGATATTGTACCCTACATCGTTCCTGACTGCAATCACCGCTCACGCGTCCATCAATGCCGGTCAATGAGGTAATAAGGTTATTCGTTTTTAATACATGTGAATTCAGTTTTGGTATTCATTCATCAATATATTGTTACTTCCTAGCTTTTCTGTTACACTTACTCAAA
>OLKM01002717.1:22500-57007 GCA_900291075.1 Melanogrammus aeglefinus | reverse complement strand
AAAGCAACAAGTCAAGTTTTCTTTCTTTCCCTCCTGGAGGATGGGGGGAGGGGGGGGGGAGAGAGAGAGAGACGAGAGAGAGAGAGAGAGAGAGAGAGAGAGAGAAGAGAGAGAGAGAGAGAGAGAGAGAGAGAAGCAGAGAGAGAGAGAGAGAGAGAAGAGAGAGAGAGAGAGTGGGTTATCGGGGAAGGGAGAAGTGGATGAAGGACAGGGAGGGAGAGCCACAGAGAAATTGAATGAGGGCCAGGAGCCCTTTAGTGAGAGAGATAGAGTTTAAAAAACGTACACGGAGAGAGCGATTAGAGCAAGAGAGAGAGAGAGAGAGAAAGAGAGCGCTAAGCTTTGCTGCCTTATCTCAGGGTTCTATGGCAGGGGGAAATGAGAGATGTTGGTGGAGACAGGTACAGAGGAAAAGGGAGACGGATAGAAGGCGAGGGAGAGAGGGCGAAGGGCAGAGAGGAGAGACATTGACAGCGAATCACCACAGAGAAAGTTGAGATATACCTAAAATAGAATGTGAGAGAGAGAGACCGACTTTAAAGAAACATATGCCGAGTGATTGCGCAACAGAGGGAAAGTGAGGAAGCTAAGCTTGCCGTCTTATCTCTGTGAGTTATACAGAGGGGAAAGAGAGATGTTGCCGTCAGACTGCCAGCCACGGTAATGAGAGAATTAGACGTTGGTATCTGCTGGATGCCCTGATACATTACAGCATGGGGTGCACCATAGCCTGATGCTGGGAACAGAAAATAAGTAAAAAGTTAAAGTCGATTACACCTAGAGAAGGATGGTGGGGTAGGTGAGTTTGAAAGATGGGGCAAGGTGCAAAATAAGTGCTGCGGTTGCAGGTAATAGTGCGGGCGAACACAGCTCGGGTATTGATGTAATTTGATTGCTGCCTGATGGAACCATCGTTGGAGATGATAGCGCTGGGAGAACCTGATGGGGAGGAGCGAGATGATGTCGGAGAACAGGGGGTGGGGGGGGGAGGAGGGGATATGAGAAGTGACCCTAAAGGAAGTCTGGATGACACTGGATGATAAGAAAGTGATTTCAGAGCAGACGGAAGGGAGAACGTGAGGACCACACGAGGAAAGGAAGAAGATCAGGGAAAAAAAGACATGAGAAGGGACGGAAGGAATGAAGGACACAAGGAAGGATGGCATGACCGAAAAAAAGGAATGAAAGAAAGACAGAAAGGAAGTTTAAAAAGGAGCTGAGGTTGCGAACGCCTCGAGTGGGGAGTGATGAGGAGTATGTGATAAACAAGGGCTTTTGGTGGCAGCAGGGAGATGTGCAGCAGGCGAGTGTGTTCTCAAAGCGCGACTCAGGGCCGTGTTACCGCCGGCCCGGACACATGAAGTACACTCGGAGCCAGAGCTCTGGGGGGAGACAATGCTTCAGTCCTGTCTGCATTGGTCCTTCTCCGCTCTCTCCGACTCTCCCTCTAGCGTTGGCTGTCAACTCTCTCTCTTTCTTTTCTCTCTGGATCCGTCTCTCAGTTTCAGCTCTCTCTTTTGCTCTCGCTCTCACCTTCCTCTCTTCTTCTGGCTTTCTAACTCTCTTTGAACTATCTCTCTCTTTCTTTACCTCCCCCTATCTCCCTCTCTCTCTTTGGCTCATGTTCCCTCTTGCTGGCTCTTTACCTCAGTCTCACTCCGTCTCTCTCTCTCTCTCTCTCTCTCCAGCTCAATATCTCTCTCGCTTCTCTGTGTACGTGCTCACTTTCTCTGCCTCTCTCCCTTTAAGTTTGACATGCCCTGTTCCCTCTTTGTCTCCATTTTCTCTCTCCCTCTCTGTCTCTGTTCCTCTTCTCTATACTTTTCCACTCCCTCACTCTCACTCTCTTATGTCTCTCTATTCCTGTTTCTGTTTTTCTTTCACTCCATTTGTCTTTCCCTCTTTTTCCGCGTCCTCCCCCTCTCTTTCCCTCACTCTCTGTCTCACTCTCTCTGTCTTGCTCTGTCTCTCTCCCACTGTGTCTCTTCTTCCTTCCGCAATTTGTCTCTCTCTCTCTCTGTCTCCCTCTGTCTGGGCCACATGTGGCCTATCAGTCAGTAGGAGAGGTTATAGAGTCCTGTTCTCCACCCTGGGGTCTGCGTGAGGAGATTGAATCTGGAGGGGCTGTGGCTGGTGGTGGCGGTGGGGGGGGTTTCATCATCTCTCTCAGGTGATGTGGGTCCGGGCCACCCTGTGGGCCTAAGGGGGAGATGTACTCCGTGGTGGCGGCGGTGATAAAGACAGCTGTGGGAAATCTCTACTCTCCTATCAGGACTGAGCCACTCGCTGAAAGGAAATGGATGAAAAATGTATAAAAACTTCAACAACACCCTGACGGGCCAGACTTTACGGCCCCGCACAAAGACAATACAAACTACATTAAAGACATTGAGAAGAAGAAGAATAAATAAGACGAGACGACGACGCAAAAGGAATAGAACTAGAACACTGTTAAATAAAAACTTCAATAAAAACAATTCAACATGATGTCACCACATCACCACGACCAATACATACAGGCAAATGCTGGTTCCGATGTTCGTGTCGCAATCTGCATCATGCAGCACCCGAGCCACAGTTGAGAGAGTGCAAATGGTGGGCAATTCGTTCAGGTGTCAGGATTGTAGGAAAAACGACGACTGCTGCGTTAGTGCCTCCTACTCCCCTTATACTACTCTGGCTCTCACATTTCAAAGGCCTGGTTTTAGGGCCGCTCTCCGGCATAGGAGGCAAGTATGTCTAATCTGCTCGAGGGAATTCATCACGCTGGCATTCTGACTGCTGCCGTGCTAGTTTAGCATGTTGCTAAAGTCGGTCAGTGTGTTGCTGCCAGGCTCTGAGGATGATATGGTGTGCGGGACATCATTGTATGCACTGTGTTGATAAAAATACCATTCTTGACCACTGCAGTTGAATGAATGAGAGTGAATACATCATGTTTCAAACCCAGAAGACCTTTTTGCTGGGAGTCAAACACCGTGACCACTAGGTTGAAATGAACAGCTGATCCGGCTCGTCCTATTTCCTCATTCGAGGCAGTGATTCCAAAACGTTCATCACACGTCCCATAGAAAGGATAATATTCATATAAAAATCCCCTCGCGGAACGGAGGGCTCAAATCTAAGTGGCCAACTCGTTTTTCAGGCTTTTCGGGGATTTAAATTACATTCAGGAGTGACATCTTCCTGTCACTATCACCTGCCAATTGCCTTCCCAAGTTGAGGACTGGACTGGGTCACAAACCCTAACAGCCCCTCTGCCTCACTTCATTAACCTTTTTGGATGACGGTGAGACTCTCTCTGCTCTGAAGACGCCAGCAGTGTGACCAACTCCGTTTGTCAATCAGTTTTACATCACATCACTTCCACACTGGAGAATGAGATCATGTGGTCATATGACGTTGGTGTCCTCTCCTTTTCTGTTATACCTCTCTCTCTCTCCTCTCTCCTCTCTCTCTCTCTCTCTCTCTCTTCTCTCTCTCTCTCTCTCTCTTCTCTCTCTCTCTCTCTCTCTCTCTCTCTCTCTCTCTCTCTCTCTCTCTCTCTCTCTCTCTCTCTCTCTCTTTGTCAATGTACTCAATTCAATCAATAGGCTTTATTAGCAGGATAACTACCCATATAATATGTGTTGCTAAAGCATTTGAACATCATAGTTTCATCAATTAACAACAATATCAATGTGTGTGTCTCTCTCTCACTATCTCTCTCTCTCTCCCACTCTTTCTCTCTCATTCTCTTCCTTCACTCCCTTTCTCCCTTCCTATCCCTCTTCATGTTCCCTCTATCTCTATCCCTTCTCTTCGCCTCTTTCATTATCTCCCTTTCCTGTCCCTTTCCCCCCTCTATATCGTTCTCTCTCCCCTCTCCCTCTATATCTTTCTCTCATTCTTCCCATCCCCCCTCTCTCTGTCTCTGTCTCTGTCTCTGTCTCTCTGTCTCTCTCTCTCTCTCTCTCTCTCTCTCTCTCTCTCTCTCTCTCTCTCTCTCTCTCTCTCTCTCTCTCTCTCTCTCTCTCTCTCTCTCTCTCTCTCTCTCTCTCTCTCTCTCTCTCTCTCTCTCTCTCTCTCTCTCTCTCTCTCTCTCTCTCTCTCTCTCTCTCTCTCTCTCTCTCTCTCTCTCTCTCTCTCTCTCTCTCTCTCTCTCTCTCTCTCTCTCTCTCTCTCCTCTCTCTCTCTCTCTCTCTCTCTCTCTCTCTCTGTCTCTCTCTCCCCCCGCTGTGTCCCCAGGCAGAGCAGGACAATGGGCACCCTCTCCCCGTCTTCGCGGACCTCGTCATCGAGATCCTGGATGAGAACAACCAGGCTCCGTACTTCCAGCTGGTCGAGTACCAGGGCTACGTCAGCGAGTCCTCCCCCGTGGGCACCACCATCTCGGCTGGCGCCAACCTCACCTCGCCCCTGGCCATCGTCGCCCTGGACAATGACATCGAGGAGGTAGGGAGGGAAGGACTACCGCTTGACTGCATGTGTCGTTATAGTGTGTTGCACACAAACACACATACACACAGAGACATATGTAAAGACATGTTTAACACAAATATCCATATAGATATACACACACACACACACACACACACACACGCACGCGCTCGCACGCGCACGCACGCACACACACATGCATGCAAAGACATGTTTATACACAAAAATCCATATTGATTTACATAAACATGTAAACACACAGCAACACGCACACACATGGAAATGTATGCACATAAATAAACATATATATATACATAGGTGAAAATGTTAACACACACACACACACACACACAGAAACGCAATGACAAAAACACACAAATACATATACACTTATATACTAGTTATGTAGTTATATTCTGTGTTGAAATATGCACTACCAGGTTGGTCGGATGCAATGTCACGTGATGAATGTAGGCTGCAAGGCTGCATGGTTGGTTAAATTATTCATTATACATGATTACATGAATTGATAGGACTGGGTGCACATCGATGTGCTTGAACAATGTTTTGTCTCCCGACTAGCTTGCCCCCGGTCAGACACCTGTAGGTATCCGGCGGCTGTGTGAGAGTGACAGAGTTAAACATGCACGCATAGCTTTACTCCAACGTTGAAACCAAACCGGAGACCCCCCTCTGCCCTGTTTAAACCGAGGACAAGACAATTGACATGCACGTGTGGAGTTACCGCACCACACATTACCGTCCACTTAGATCTCACTGAATGAACGTCCCCGACATTTTGCCACACGATGAACTCCAGCGTGGTTTCAACAACGAAATCTGTGTGTCCTCTTCTTCTGCCGCTAAAAATATCCTCCTCCTCAAAATAAAACCAGCCAACCAGCGATAAGAATGAACCTGTAGCCAGAATGACAGCTGGATACACGGGACCGGGTTGACTTTGAAAGCCTCTGCGGAGAGTGTGGGTTTGGAGTGTTTGGCTTCTTATGCAGATTAATCTCCGTTCCTTCCTTCCTCCTTCTTCCCTTCCTTCCTTCTGTGTTGTTTTATTTTATTCGCTTGCACAGAACCCCCGAACCGGCTCCTCTTCTTTGAACACAAACTTTGTTCGGAAGAATTTGCAGTGTTTCCACTTGATGTGTGGTGACTTGATGTGTGTGACGTTTGTAGGTGTGTGTGTGTGTGTGTGTGTGTGTGTGTGTGTGTGTTGTGTGTGTGTGTGTGTGTGTGTGTGTGTGTGTGTGTGTGTGTGTGTGTGTGTGTGTGTGTGTGTGTGTGTGTGTGTGTGTGTGTGGTGTGTGTGTGTGCGTGTGTGTGTGTGCGCGTGTGTGTGTGTGTGTGTGTGTGTGTGTGTGTGTGTGTGTGTGTGTGTGTGTGTGTGTGTGTGTGTGTGTGTGTGTGTGTGTGTGTGTGTGTGTGTGTGTGTGTGTGTGTGTGTGTGTGTGTGTGTGCGTGCGTTTGTGTGCGCCCGTGTGTGTGTGTGTGTGTGTGTGTGTGTGTGTGTGTGTGTGTGTGTGTGTGTGTGTGTGTGTGTGTGTATGTGTGTGTGTGCTTGCGTGCGTGGGTGTGCAGTAGTTGGATGAAGTAGAGGGAGCGGTTTGACATAATTGGTTGACGCGATTGACAGACACGCACAGAGTCTGAGCCCAGGTCTGTATATTTATATATACGTGTGTTTGTGTGAGTGTGTGAGTGCGTATGCGTGTGGTTGAATAAAATGTGTTTTGCTGAACCCCCAAAGCGAATGTAATTAAGTTGTTACTATTCATGGTGCGCCGTCAATGCTGTTACTGGTATACGTTGGTCGTCGCTGGATAGCGACGAACACGCGAGTGCTGAGCGACATGTGATGTCCTTAGCGCACGTGTTTTCGCATTTGACTCGGTTAAACGCCGACAGAAAGACAGCATTGATTTATTCGCCCCGCAATGTGATGCTCAGCTCCAAGTCTGAACTTGAGGGTCGATGTTACAAACGCATCTCAAAGACAGAATATTAGTATAAATCATCTAACACTGGGATTGCTCAACTGACATTCCTGGATTTTATTAATTCTCTCATAGACAACACGATAATGTGGAAATCGTTGGCAATTTTAGGGATGTGATTTGGAATATATCATTTTTATTTTTATCAGCCCTTTTCCCAATGAGCAGATAACCATATTGACATGAATCCTCTCATTGCCTTACAAATATATATATATATATATATATATATATATATAATATATATATATATATATATATATATATATATATATATATATATATATATATATATATATATATATATATATATATATATATTTATGTACTGATAGAGTATCTGGGTTATGCCTTTCCAATAACATGTCATGAGGACCGGGGGAAAGGGAATCCACTCCCCGATTTCCGTTTTCCTCTCTGATGCCAGATCAAATGTGTCGTTTGATCTGGCTTGATCTGGTTTCTCTCAGTCCCACAGCTGGGACCTCAGGAAGCAAAAGCGCACCAAAAAAAGACTGGGGGGGGGGGGGGAAGGGGGAAGCAGCGGATGTCGCCATGGTTACATCCCTAACAGTTTCCCCCTCTGGATCTCCCTCCTCTTTATTAAATGATCTTCCCTCCAAAAGTCCACAGACCCGATGCTGACCATCACGCAGGACGACTACACACCTGTCTTCAGACTCTCCACCACGGGGATAGAGCGCTTCCTGCTGCTGCTCCAACCCGTGGATCGGGAGCGACAGATGACCTACACGTTCACGGTAGGCCCCGTGGACCCCCAGCTAACGCTGTCTAACTCCCCTAATGCACACTGTGAGGCGGTACATGGCCCCCATGCGCACGGCCCCTCTTATCCACGACCTAGGCCCACACACAAAGGCTTGGAAACCAACACCTCACCACGCACACAGTCCCTTTAAAACACTGTCCAGCCACACACAGTCCTGTCAAACCATGATCTGGTCGCACACACACAGTCCCTCTTAACCACTACCTAGCCCGACACGCACACCCTGTACACAACTACCATTACCTAGTCTCACACACACAATCCCAATAAAACACTACCTAGCCCACACACACACACACACACACACCCCTGTACACCACTACCTATAACAAACAGTGCCATTAAAACACTATCAAGCCCCACACAGTCCCATGGTCTGCACATGCCCCTCTAAACCAGCATCTTATCCCAAACACAATCATCGACAATCCAGCCCCACACACTATCAAATAACAATATGGCCACTCTAAACCACTATCCAGTCCGGTGTCAATAAGATGCCCCTGCAGTGTCCCTGCCACGTTGGGGAACACAGGCGGGGATCTTATTGTTATGTAGTGAGGGAAAAGGCTCAATTGCTGTCGGTGTAAAAATAAAGCATAAGGCAGAGTAAACAACTAGAAAAGCTGCAAACAAACCCTTCACCACTGACCCAATTTAAATGACCGCCCACATGTGTGCGCTCAAGTGTCCAACTCTGTAGTCTGCGTGTGAACACTGTGTGAACCAAAATTGATGTCATCACGTTTTTTACTGCGATTTGTTGCATGTTGCTTACCTCTGCAATTTTGAAGCTCAACAGGCAGAGTGCACACACTGCGTGTCCACAGAAATATTTGAGATAAAGCGAAGGGTATGAATGCCTTGACCGTGCGTTCGCCATCTGGCAACCGACAGCACAAAGAAGTGTTTTTCCATAGTTTATGTGCAATACATTGAGGCAAATGATTTGTCAGGGGATTTGCTGTTTTGTATTATGTTCCAATGTGGACAACAGGCTTTTCAATTCATCTTTGAGGAGCGGGGGGTATCATTTGTTTAATTTGAAGGGAGTAATGGGTGTTTGTTCAACCTGCAACTTTCTAAGAACTGTGGGAACGTGTGTGTGTGTTTGTTTTATCAAACATGACAAAAACAGGAAGCTCTGTTCCCACACGTAGTCCTTCCAAACCACTATCTTTCCCCAAACATACACCCCTGTAAACCTTGATCTAACACCAAATGTGCCACTAAACCAACGTCTCCATATGTGTGAGTGTTGCCAGCATTTACAGTTGTTTTTAAAGTCTGTTTCGACACCAATACTGCTGCACACAAATGAACCCTGACATATCTGGAGCAACGTGACTTTTACCTATATCGGCCAGCTATGTCGCCAGCTGGTGAGGTTGTTGTTGGAAGTGAATAGTAGGATACAAGCAAGCATATGAGATGGCATAACGTTTTATTAACCCGTGAGGGGAAAGTAAGTTAGTAAATGCAGTCTGCATTTCATGTACTGGAAGAATGAAATACGGAGCCAGACAAATTCTACCGCGATATACATTTCTTGTTTTTTATATTGAAAGTTATTCAAGACACCCCAAGCACTTTACATAGTGAGTCAGTTAGCTAAATATGCAAATGAGCTTTTATTCGATTAATTCTAGCAAATTGTTCTAATAAATCTTGGTTAATTAATCTTCAGCAACAGGTGGTGAGACTTTGAACTTTTAATTGTTTCCTTAATTCCATAGATGCTTTGAAAATATAAAGTGAAAAAAATAAATTCCTGCAGCAGAGAAAATAAATTCATCTTAATTTGACGGTATACTAAATTGATGTATTTTCTAATTTAAATGTATCATGACACCATTAGCAATTACATAACATTAAACAATATTTATCATTTTGTGCCACTAAGACTTTATTTAGAATATTAAAGGTGTGATGTTTGGAAGGTAGTGGCATCTGTAGTGGCAATTCAACAAACTGTATCGGTAACATTATTCTGTATTCTTATGTTAATGATATATTGGTGTAAAAACAACATAAAAGTACGGACACAATATACAGTATATATTTCTTTATGTTGATCTGTTTGTAATTTCACTTTCATTCATTTACCTCTGATGGCCGTTTTGGATATAACGTTGTTTTATAGTGCTTTAAATAAAGTTGGAATCTTCCTTTTTGTTACGAGAAACAGAATAGAAACATTTATTTTTTGGTTGTCTTGGCTAAATGTTCCTGTAAAGAGTAAATGGCTTTCTTGTGGCGGGGTGTTAGTATTCTGCTCTCTCACAGTCACTTTCTCTTTCTTCTACCAATATCCCCTTACTAATGTTTAACAGAACAACTGAAGACATTTAAAATGCAGCAGTAAGTGCACACATTTAGAAGATACTTCAAATTACTTAACAGAAAGTAATTTGGTGTTGCAGCCACTTTCTCTGTTGATGTTTGGCCTTCCTCTCTCAAAATGACTTCCACTACCTTATTTATTCATCTAACTTTTTGCTTTTCTTTGGTGAGTAAGCCTAATTGATAGTATCCCATGATTAATAGTTTGGCAATAAAGCGTGACCTTAATGCAACCTTCTCTTACGCCCCTCTCTCTCAGTTTGATAGCCTCAAGTGTGGAAGATATTCTGCTTAGTGTTCATACCTTAATGGACACATATCTCCATCCTTCACATTCAAAAAAGCACCAGCTGTTGGAAGTCAGATCTATGTATTTATTTTGAAAAGAAAGCGAGGCAGATATATGCATAAACAATAACTTCAAACAAACAAGCAGAAGAAATTAACTTTTAGTTCTCCGTCCCCATTCATTTATTCAAAGTTTGTGTTATCTCATTCAATTTGCTCCAATTTGCACATTGCGTAAAACACGATATTGACTGAGCAGGATAAGCCTGTGTTTTTATCAAGTGTTTTAGTGTCATTGTCGTCAACTAATTGGTTGGAATTCTACTTATCATAACAAATACAGTTGGAAGATGTAAAAAAACAGACGCATTTCTAATCAAAGGAAATTAAATAACCAAATATCCCTGGGAACATTTCTAGCTATTCCAAGTAGGAGACAGTATGTAGACTTATGTGGCTTCAGCCGATATCTGCGTGTGTGCAATTAATCAGAACATTTGTTGGTGAACGTTGTTTTCAATAATCTAAACTACTATTTGTATTAGTAAGTTATTGGTAATAATTGCTTGCAGAAGCAAACATTAAATTATAATTATTTTTGTCAAGTAGTACCTGGCATTAAGAATCATCCTTCTCATGCTACGGCTGGTCGTTTTTGTACCACAGTATGAAACTATTATTTTGTCAAAGGAATCAATGTTAAAACATTGTATTAAAAGTACATTCAACAGAGGTCTATAATTCTTCATCTTCTATACAGTTAAGAATATTTAGCTTTTTCTTTCACCTCTTCCAACACGATTCAGAAGTATTCCTACTTTGTTTGACGTTAACCTGAACCATTGGTACAAAATGTATATTATGAGCTATCCAGCCAAATGTTGCCATCAAGCCACGTGTGAGATGGGTATTCCACAATTGGCATATATATTATATTTAAATAGTTATTATTCATATGTCACACAGCTTGGATGCAGCAGCAAAGATAGCTCAGTTCCTTTCAGCAGAAGACTAAAAACCTTTGACCTGCTACATTTACTAAAATAATAATATTGACCAAACTGGAAAACTAAAAACTATTTTGATGGAAACATTGCATCACGTTTCATACCATTTATAGTTGTTCTTATCTGTAACTCTAGAGACCTGTAGAGGTTTTATTCAAATAAACTTGAAGGATTAAAGCTAGGGTATGCGATTTTGGGGAAAACAGCCGTTGAGATTCCGTTGCGTTCTCTCTGGTCCCTCCCTCCCACGCGCTACCTGCTGTAGCTCCTCCCTCCGAACGTCAGTGATGCGCGTTCATGTGAATTCAGTTACATTGATAGGAAGACGAAACACCATGTCCGATTCCGAGGTAATTAAACATTAGTGCTGATAACTGCATAAGTACATATATAGCATCAACATCTTACTCACAGACATACCATGTATGTTATCTTAAAATCATTGTAATTGCTCTGGTAGAAAGGTAGCTGTATCAGCCAAGCAAGTTAGCAAACTAAGTGCAACTGTAATTTGTTAGCATAAGCTGCTAGGCTCGTGAACGCTCACGCAGGGACGCACGAACGTCGGTGCCAAGTTGACGGACAGTCCCACAGCCAATAAGAACGGAGAATCGGAGCCTCGCTCTGATTGGTCAAAGTGTACATGAGCGGTGGCAATTTTTTGGGGGGGCACACAGAGGCAGGGGAGAGCAAAGTGATGTGCAGATATTCTCAGAGCACTTCGCCTACATATAGCTGACTGGCTATTATGACATTTTTGCTAAATATTTCAGTAAAAAAATCGCCTACCCTAGCTTTAAGAAAGGGTCACGGAAATATATATAATTATAGGTATTTAATAGATTTTCAATTGAAGTTTTTTGTTTGTATTGTGGCAGGGGTACTTTTATTTACATTTATTTATTATTTTTTCATTTCTTTCATAACCGCAGGCTCGAAAAGTGAGTTATTCCTTGGCCATACTGTTACATTAGTTGCATAATGTATCATTTATGCTAATTCATCAAACAGTACTTCCCCCACAGCGCAAAAAAATGAACTCAATTTCGTCGAGCTTCTCAGAGTTAACATTAATGTTATTATTTAGCCTCGTTTTATGAAAAATGTATACCGTATTTTTAATAAAATGGTAATACACATATGTCAGCTAAATCAACTGCTTTTTAGTGCGATTTATATGCTGGTGAAATTTATGAGGCAGCTCACTTTATTATGAATTGTGGTTTACTTTGCAGTCAATTTGCAACATTTCATACCAATTGTTTAGAAAGAGAAAGGACCTTTATTACTCTGGAGCTATGCTATGGGGTTCCTCAGTAAGGTTATGAATGAGTGCTAAATACTGCCACTATACCCGACACATTCTGCTACTGCTGCCTGTTGTTTAACTTTAACCAACTTCATTGTGCTGTGCCCACTTTACCTTTTGGCCCCGTTATGCTAAACATTGACCCAAACTTGTGAATTGATTGATTCTGAACTGTACATAATGGTCCTCCGGCTAGAGACTCACCTCAACCTTCTTTGTCTGTTGTGCTTCCAGATGGTGGCGTCAGATGGCGTCCAGCGGAGCCAGCCAGTGATTGTGAACATCCTGGTGATTGACGCCAACGACAACACGCCAGCCTTCGGCGACGTGTCCTACAACATCGAGGTGTTCACCAACATGCAGCCCGGGGAGACGGTGCTACAGGTAACCTGCCCCACGTCTCAGCCCTTCCACCAACCTTTCTTTCTTTTTACTTTGTATGCCTTTTTCTTTCTTTCTATCCTCTTTCTTTCTTTCTTTCTTTCTTTCTTTCTTTCTTTCTTTCTTTCTTTCTTTCTTTCTTTCTTTCTTCCTCCCTCCCTCCCTCCCTCCCTCCCTCCCTCCCTTCCTTCCTTCCTTCCTTCCTTCCTTCCTTCCTTCCTTCCTTCCTTCCTTCCTTCCTTCCTTCCTTCCTTCCTTCCTTCCTTCCTTCCTTCCTTCCTTCCTTCCTTCCTTCCTTCCTTCCTTCCTTCCTTCCTTCCTTCCTTCCTTCCTTCCTTTCTTTCTTTCTCTCTTTCATTATGGTTTTCTTACATTTTCTTACATTGTTTCTTTTATTCATTCTTTATTCTCACACCCTCTCCCTTCTTCTCTCAGTTATTTATTTTATTCATACATACAGCCTTTCCTTCCTTCGTTTCCTTCTTTCGTCATATTTTGTTTGACTTGTCTATCGTCTTGGACTCCCTACATCTGGGCTCTACGGTCTTTTTTTTCGTAAAAAAAACCCAAATATATAAAAGTATCTCAACCATGATGAAACAGATGTTTCTGCACTGTCTTTGATCGGCTGTCAAGACTAAGTGAAAGTATCTGTATTCCCCCCCTGCTTCCTTTGTTGTGTCTGTCAGAGGAAGCCAGGCAACGGTTGACTCAATAGATTGTCTGCTATCATGACTGAAGCTAATGCACTGTGGGAGTGAGCTTAACTCCTGCGACCGGTAATCAATCCTCGTCCGGGGACCGCCGGACTCTAGATCCGGTCCAGGTTGTGTTAGAAAAGGCTTTACCTCGGTAAATGCTTGGCTCTCCCAACGGTCCGTGTTAATGGATCAAAGAGGTTTGTTTGTGGGTTCTGTTTGACGCAATGGGAGCTCTGCAAATGGCACAGTGGTTTCTTCGCTTCGTCTTGTGTTTATTTGGTACTGTCAACGGAGGACGTTGGTGTAATTATCCCCGTTTCTATCGAGGAAAACCTCTTAGCTGAAATACCACATGACCCTGTCATCTTGCATAATATCGAATGAATTTTCGTTTTTTCAACACAATTATTTCATTGTATCCTTCCCGTTGACAGTTTCCCTCCGCACAGTCCCTTGCAAAGACGAAAATTAACAGAAATACCCCCAAAAAAACAAACAGACCAAACGGTCAAGTTTAATCAGAGTAAGAACTGGTTTGGCCTCTCTGCTCTAAACCAGGCCATTGGTTCGTGGGTCGGCTTGTCTGACCGCGTCTCCTCTGGGCCTCCCAGAGGAGTTCAGCTCTCCATGGTTCTTCCACAGCTCTATGAAACAAAAAAAGGATTCCCGGCTGTCTTTTATTAAGATTTCCATGGCTCACATATATGGACTGGGGATAAGAACATCCTGAATATAAATCTCTGTTTGTTTTGCTCAAACATGGATAGGAAATGAAGAATATCTATTGCTTTTATGGTAAGGACATAATCAAATCTAAATAAGGCTCCTGGCATCTAATCCTAATCACATCAAAAGATTACCTGGGAAACCCTCCCCACCACAAAAAAGAATTCCCATTCTCAAATTCTTTCAAATCTATAATTTTTGATACTCAGCAATTTACCCTGAACCGTTTATCATCGTATAGGTCAGCCAAACGAAATCAGTATTTTAACGGAAGCAATAAAAATCCCGAAAGGTCAGACGTTTTGTACCGCGCTGTGTGTGTGAGCGCCATGTAAACCTCCAGCTAAATGCCAGCTGTTGCTGTAGCTGCTGTTGTTCCTGCCTCTAAAATGAAACAAGGGGTCAGGTGTTCATAATCGAATGGAAATGAGCCAGGATAATCCTCTGAGCCTCTCCTCTGTAAACATTTTGTTATTGTTTGTTTTTTTTGCATTAAGTGGACCTCTTGGCAGACTCCCTAAACCTGCTGGGGTGGGGTTTTAAAGTTGCGGAGGGAGGGAGGGAGGGGGGGGGGAGGAGAGAGAGACAGAGAGAGAGAGGGGGGGAGCGAGAGAGGTACAGGAGCGAGAGAGGTACAGGAGCGAGAGAGGTACATGAGAGAGTGAGAGGGACAGAGAGAGTGAGAGGGACAGAGAGTGAGAGGGACAGAGAGAGTGAGAGGGTCAGAGAGAGTGAGAGGGACAGAGAGAGAGAGAGAGAGGGTGGAGCTATGATACCACTGGTGGGACCAATCAGGGAAGAGTAACCCTGATTGGTCAGAAATTTGCTCGGAGTGGTCCAGTACCAAAACGGTCTCAAACAGACACAGGAGTGTTGTCAAACAGACCAGATATTCACACAAAGTCTTGCATTCACTATAAGCTGATTAACAGCCTTTCTAACTCAAACAACCATCTTAAATCATACTTACATCACCTTTTAATAACTATTGGGAGACTCCCTTGAAGCATTAAAGGTTGAAGAAAACACTATCATCCTTATCATCATCCTTGTACCACATTTACATTCACATCTACATTTGGTGGGTTGGACCACTGGGCCGATGCTGTCAGTGGTTTTCCCCCATACTGTGAAACATTTACTGTCTGGCTGAATCACACCAGCACCCTCCCCCAACCCACTCCTCCCTCTTAATAACTCTTGCTTTGAAGCCCTCTAGCAACTAGTCATCCTCCTCATCGTCTTGGTCTTTTTCATATTTACATGTGTTAATTTACAGCTACACGTACTGACTTGCAAGTATGGCTTGCATAATTGATGTTTCAATCCATGAGGTAAATTCAATGTTTCAATCAATCCAGCAAGAAGGACTTTTAATATCTGAGCTGTAGGAGTAAAAATAAGAAGCATATATTCATGTTATTATATCTTTTAAATGTTATATGTTGTATTATTCATTATATATTTTCTCTCTCTCTCTCTCTCTCTCTCTCTCTCTCTCTCTCTCTCTCTCTCTCTCTCTCTCTCTCTCTCTCTCTCTCTCTCTTTCTCATCTCTCTCTCTCTTCTCTTCTCTCTCTCTCTCTCTCTCTCTCTCTCTCTCTCTCTCTCTCTCTCTCTCTCTCTCTATCTGTCTTTCTATATAACTCTCTTTCTTTAAATCCTTTTGAACACCCTTTTCCGACCTTACTCTCTCTTACTATCACTCCACCCTCACCCTCTCCCCCCTATCTCTCTGTGTCTCTCAACCCAACGTCCCTCGCTCTCCGTCCTCTCTCTGTGTCTCTCTGCCCCTCTTCCCTTGTCACAGCTGTCCGCCGTGGATGCGGACGAGGGCTCCAATGGCCTGGTGACCTATGAAATCCTGGCAGGGGCCCTGGGGGACTTTGTGATCAACAACCGTACAGGTCGCATCACCGTGGCGACGGGCGTGGCCCTGGTTGTGGGCCGCTCCTACACCCTCACCGTCAAGGCGTCGGACAACGCCCCCGGGATCCAGAGAAGGTACTGCCTCCCAGGATCTATTGATTAGTTAGTAATGGGTTTGCTGTGACATTGCCTATCACGGCACTAAAGGCCCTTTAAATAGGGAGTCTGTGGGGGATTATACATGCTCTGCTAACCAGTGTCTAGCACCTGGGTGACGCACGGTTGCCAGGTTGCGCCTGAACTCTCACCACACACTATCAGAGAGTGTGGAGAGGTGAGGAATTGAAAGCTATCCAATTTAGAGACCCGACACTGATTAGGTGGTCTGCTGACCTTTCCCACAAAATCATCAGTGCTTAGACGGGTTAGCAATGGACCTGGCTATTTCTTTTGGTTTTTTTTGTTAAATGTAAAAGGTGCCGTTGATAAGATTGGAGAATTGTAAAAAAGCAGAAGAGAGCACGATTTTAAAACTACAGCATAAGAAACATCTGCACCCTCCTTCACGATTCTCAGCCGTGGAGAAGTGTTGCGTTTCATGCACCTGGGATTGACAGGTGAGATAGATACCCCGAACCAGTCAGGGAAAGAGACGCTCAGATCGGTCAGAAATTAGCTGAGGGTCTAAAGGTTGAACTGGATAAACCAGAGGCAGGTTCAGTCAACTCTAGATGAGGATTCTCCACGTGCATTTCACTCACATCTGATGGATGGCGATTTCTAACAAATTGCACTCAAGTAGTAGCTCTTGAATCTTACCCGCAACACCTTTAATAATATGTGGGTATGACTGACGGTTCGACTGTAATTAGTGCAATTCCTTGTTCCCTTTTAGTTATTTGTTGTTGTTTTTCCCATAATGGTCCAGGGTTTGTCTGTCTTATTGAATTACTCCTTCATACCAAATTTTATGTCCATTTCAATTGGTGCTTTTTTTTTTTATTTCATTAAAATTTCACACAGACCGTGAATTCATGTGAGTGTTGGAAAATGGGGGGGAGAAACCTTTGAAAAACATCTGACAAAGAAAGGGGATATTTGCATTTGTAGCTGTGCAGGCACAGTCTATTTTTCTTCACCTTAATGTTGACTGTGTGATGTTTAAGACATGGATCGGTTCAACATTTGATTTGTGGATTGTGTTTCCGTCTTAGCACAAAGGAACACAAAGAAACAAGAGAACAATCAAGATTCAAGTGCATTTCTTTTTCTGAAGCCTATAAAGGTGTCAGAAACCAACTCCAATTGTAGAATATTTTAGATGTTTTTTTAGGGTCGTGGGTGGAATGGGTTTTATATAAGATAGTTTCCCTTCACTGCTTTCCACTGTGCAAATGCACATCCATTTTACCAGGCAGAAAACAGCAAGGAAACTTACGTTTCAGCAACTTTTGGGGAGAACTTCTAAGCAACGAACATTACAAATGTTCTGACCAACCATGTAGAGCCTTTCATTTTATCATCTAGCTCAACCTTCAAGGAATGGCTGAGTGCCTTTATAGTTCCTCCAAGAATGGGTTTTGGAGAAAAAGAAAGCAACAGAAACGTTACCGTTTCTGAAGTCAGTGTTCCATACAAGTATAAGTTTGCCATTTAGCTGAAACGTTTATCCAAAGCAACTCACAAGTGATGCTGAGAACAATGAAAGCATATAGCCTTAACCAACGTTTTAAATGAAGCATATTTATAAAATTAAGTATTGGGTAAATTGTAGTGCACCTACAGGGATCACAAAACGCTCAACGTTGATACCAATGTTAATCTAATCAAGACAGCACTGAATTCTGGCAAGCATAACACAAATAACACATTACATCTTCAGTCAAATAACAAAGTTGAGCTAATTTCACACATTGACACATTAAATTCACTCGAACAAGATATTAATCATATTCAAACAGTATCACGTCTTAACACTACCAAAACTCCTGGTGACAATTGGTTTTTGTTTCTTTTAGACGTTTTTTTCACTCCGTGTGTTAATGAATGTGTTTTCGACAAGAGCACAGATCTCATTGCTACTGAGGGGGGAGCACAAACATGGAATTCTTTCAAGAGCATTATCTGGAGGGGACTTCAATAACATATACATCAATTGATTTGCTATAACAGACGCACAGCATTTAATAGAGTCTTAATATATATATATATATATTATATATATATATATATTATATATATATTATATATATATAATATATATATATACTGTATATTAAGGGCCACAATTCCACAAATGCAGCAATTAGCACGCCAATGGAATATGCAATGCTTAAGACCGCTGATGCAGGATAAATAGAGACGACATGAACAAAGCCTTTAGTCTTGTGTTTACATGTGAAATATTGCAAAAGTGGAGTCGGCTTCTGCTGAATATTTAAATATATATTTTCAATGACATGCATTACGAAATAATTTATATCGGGGGGGGACAACTTCATGTTTCTACGAAGTTGGAGGGGACACGAACCCTCCCCTCCCCGGGATCTGTGCCCATGGTTTATGAGGCGTGGGAGGCAATAAGTGTGTTATGGTGTTATTTCCACTGCCAGGAGCTCTATCACCACGGTGTATATTGAAGTGCTGCCACCCAACAACCAGAGCCCCCCACGCTTCCCCCTCTTCAGCTACAGCGTGGAGGTCAGCGAGGCCATGAGGCTGGGAGCCATCCTTCTGAACCTCCAGGTATGACCCGGTCACAACCACCCACCCACACGCACAAGCTCTCTCTCTCTCGTCCCTAGGCAAATATACGCATACACACACAAACACACATGCATGCACTCTCTCTCTGTCTCTCTGTCTCTCTGTCTCTCTCTCTCGCATACTCACGCATAGGCAAATATACGCATACACACACAAACACACATATATGCACAAACACAGATGAAAACATGCAGGCATACAGACACACAGACATACAAACTGGCAGGAAAAAAAAACACACATTCAGTGAACACCAGCAATAACGCACACACTTATTCCCTTAGAGAGCACTTATTTCATGAATTGGAATGCAAATAGTGGCGTTTATGTGTATTTATAAAAATGATATATTTAGCTCACTGTATTCTAACGACCTAGGCTGATGTTATGGAGCATTTCATTAAGCGTCCTCTGTCTGTCTTCCTTCCGCTAGGCGACAGACAGAGAGAACGACCCAATCACATACCGCATCGTGAGCGGGGACCCCGAGCAGAGATTCAACCTCACAGAAACGTAAGTTCCCACACTTATGCCTCAGTACCAATGTCTTCAAGGATTGCGCCTGTTTGCTAAGGCTATGACATTTGTTAGACTCACCCCCTTTCGCCCTATGCATATTTTCGAAATTGGGCAGTTTGCGATCAATTGACGTCCATTATTTTCCAAACAAATGTTGAGCAGCTCCCATGGCAGGAGAAAGCGCAAACTTCCCTAGCTATATAGGGCTCTCAAGCTCTGGTCAGTTGGTCGATATTCACTTATTCCACCAAATTCTCATTGGTTGCTTCTAAATTCATTATTTTCGGGAGCAGGAGGAATACATGCAGACCGATTTATTTAATTTCGGTATGATCTAATCCAAAGAGCTCTATTGTGTAAGAAATAACAAGAATAATGAATGAAAATAATATGCAAGGCTCTGTAGATTCGGTTATAATAATCATATGCTCTAATAGACTAAGAATTATAAGACAGGAGGTCATAACACCCTGGTTTCACAACTTCGAACTCGCCCAGCTTAAGGATGGCTATTAGATTACTCATGGAACATTCTGTCGGCTACAAAATAATCAACACCATGTCAAATAAGTCATTGGTGTGGCAGCATTTGGTTAAAACGTACAAAGGGCATTCTAAAAATAGTCGGCGCAAGTTATTTCTTGGTCTTTGATGCTCCCTCAACCTTCTTAATTTACGCCCCACTAGACTTGGGAGTAGGAACTTATCAGACTTGGTCCCTTGGCACGCCCCACAGCGTCATGCATTCGGAACAATTATATGAAACAGAACAAAAACCGAGAATCTGATCTTCCGACGTGTTGTCTGTCTCCCTCGCGATGCTGCCCGGCACGGCTCTCCCTGGCTCATCTGTTGTGACTTGTCTTACATTGAATATCTGAAAAAGCCATACATCTCATCCCGCTGTCTTCCTCCAAACAGCACTTGGGTGATATTTTGGCTAGCAAGTACAGTAGAGTTTCTTTTGTGGCCGTTAAGTTAATCTTCTAGTCATTTTTTTTGTTTTATTTTCCCCAATCGAGCAATCGATTGTTTGAGGGTTGGTTGAATTTCCGTCAACTAAGATTTTCTTTTGTTTGAAGACAACCCTACTATTTTGATATCATCACATCATGTATATGATTACAGAAAACTATGGTAGTCCTAGTATGGTATATTGATTTCCTATAATATCGCCTCGAAACGAAAAAAAAACATCAAGGTACCTTTTATCCTTTGATTGGATTCCTTGGCAACATAATGGGTCTTTGTCCCTTCTTGAGATTATATCCGCACAAAGGAACTTTTACAAGCGCTCATCTGTTGAAGCCAGCATCGTTTTAGTGTCTTAAGCCAAGCCTCGATTGAATAGGACGCTTATTTTCTCATGTGCGCCAGCCGGCGTGCGTCTTCAAAGGCCCAGCGCTGCTATATCAGCTCCATGTGACTCACACCAAAAAAAGGGAAACCTTGACCATTGTAATCTTCCATTAGCTTTGTCATCTGATTTTGCTCTTTCAAGTGCTGTGTCTTTGACAAAGAGAATAATGACATGGCTTCCAGAGCGATTGTTCTACGTCAGCTCTCTCCGGCGCTGGTGCGGGCTCAAAGGAGCGCTTGGATGAAAGGGGTGGGTGGCAGAGAGAGAGAGAGAGAGGGTGGCAGAGGGAGAGAGTGTGAGAGGGAGAGAGGGTGAGAGGGAGTGAGGGGGAGAGAGGTAGAGAGAGAGAGAGGTAGAGAGAGAGAGAGAGAGAGAGAGAGAGAGAGAGAGAGAGAGAGAGAGAGAGAGAGAGAGAGAGAGAGAGAGAGAGAGAGAGAGAGGAGAGAGAGACAGAGAGAGAGAGAGAGAGAGAGAGAGCGCACTTGAACAGTAACAATAGAGAGAGAGAGAGGGGGAGAGAGGGGGGGGAGAGCACTTGAACAACAACAGTCGAAAGATTGGAAACTAATCATTAGCCTCCCACTGATGGCAGAGGGCCTCTAATGGAGATGTTTGGCGCGGACGCAGAGTGCTGTGAGATAAGGAAAATGCACGTAATACGTGGTGTCGGTTGAAACAAAGGGAAATGCATGAAAAGTTAATGCCATGCGACGCTCATGTAGCATCAGCGTAGTGTGACATTGCAGAAACGTCAAAGGGGTGATATGATGCCACCAGGTGTGAGTGTGATTACAAGCCTTTTGAAAATCTGCCTTTTCCTGTGTTTGAGTGACATCACAAGTGGAAGTGTCCACCTAGATGGACACTGAACATTAGCTACAGTCCATTGGGTAGGCTGGTAGACTGATCTTTCCAGCATACATCTAGGTCATCACTCACTAAAATACGGCTTGTAAAGGCTAATCATTCTCATAAAGGGATAATATCACCCCTTTAAGGTAACATAATATTCATGAAAGTTATTGTTAGAGGAAATTTGTGAAACATAAACACTGGAGTTTCCCAAAACTTTCATGTAACGTTTGCCATTCATTACCTGGCATCCCTAACGTGACTTACATGAAAAGGTAATACAGCGCACCTTTGTGATACACTATGTAAACGTGAATCTCCATTAACGCTAGAATAATGTGCAATGTACTAGGTCAAAGCAGAGGGAAAATTCAGAAATCTAGCATGCTGGAGGATGATGGGTCGACGGATTGTAGATGAATAGTTCATCGTTGAATAACATGCATGCCGGTCTCTGCGGCTTTCTCCGTCTTTCCTGCTTCATATTACAACCCATTTCTGTCAACACTGCAAACACCGCAGAGCACAACGAAGCTAGAATAATTGAGGAGGTTTGCAAATATTTAAATTTCTACTACAAATCATTTTCACAGAGTAAAGATCCCCAGATGTCACCAAATCCACGGCAAGAAATCGTTTTGGCAGACTAGGCATACAATCTACAACGTAGAAGCATGAATGCAAGATACCGGTGTAGACAGCCGAAGCAGTAATTCCAAGCAGAAGTATAATTCAGCCTTAAGACTGCAGTGGTGGCCTTCCAGATACATTTCCCGCTAATTAATCTCTTTTGCATTTTTCTGGGCTCGCTGCACCAAGACAGGCTAGGGTGCAGCGAGACGGATTGTATTGCTTATCCCCGTATCATACAGCCTTTGTTTTACTTTTAATCTGCCGCACAGATGAGGGAGGGCTTTGTTTCAAATGCTGCCACTGCATCATGATGGCGGAACAGAAAGCGAGCAAGAAAACAATCATTTGCATTGCTAGAAGACAACTGGTTGGTTTCCCCATTGGCTCTTTCGCAGTTCACGCTGTGATCCAAAGCAACTTCAGGATTTTGTTAGTATTTTAGATAAATGTCATTAAGGAGCAGCACATTTTTACTGTAACATAATTCAATGAAAGCTCTCTAAGTAAAGGAGCAGGTAGGGAATCATATTATACAATGCCAACAGCTAGACTGCACACAGGTAGACAGCCCAGAACCGTTGCGACTGAGAGACATCCCCCAGCCCCGAGCTTTTGAATATCATGCTCGGTTATTCTGAAATCATTGTTTGTTGCCAACATCATTGCACCGAACTTAGATGACACAAGGTCTTCATGAACAGAACACACACACAAAACATGCACACAGACACACACGCGCTAACACCAGAGCATCAATTCATTCTCTGATGTTAATCTACGAGGGGCATGTTGTTGTTTTACAATTGCTGCACATGGGGTCAGCGGCCTCGCCATATAACTCTCCAAGAAGTGCTGATAAACTGCACCATGACTCCCGAACTCACCCGTCCAATGATGTGCACTACCGTGTCTCTCTCGCTCTCTCTCTCTCTCTCTCTCTCTCTCTCTCTCTCTCTCTCTCTCTCTCTCTCTCTCTCTCTCTCTCTCTCTCTCTCTCTCGCTCTCTCTCTCTCTTGCACGCACGCACGCACGCCGCACGCACGCACGCACGCACGCACGCACGCACGCACACACACACACACACACACACACACACACACACACACACACACACACTTCACACACCACACATCTTTTCTTCACCTGCTAGGCGGAGAAGGCTTTCGGGGGCACCGCTGTAACTTTTTATAACATACACGATACACACGAGCCGGTTCCATCCAGAACATATGAATAATGTGGTCCAGGCTTCTATTACTACCTCTAAGTGGGCCAGATACCCAGTTGCGTCAGGGGTTGTTGGGCCTATGAAGAAAAATCCCCATGCCCGCTGAGTGCAGGGTACCAGACGGCCAGCTTCTCTCTGGGGCCCCATGTGGGCTTCAAGGCACCACATGGATGTCAGGTGCTCCACTATAAATTCAGTCAGAGCTGCGATAAAGCAGATTACATTTGCTCCAGTGGACGGAGGGTGGCGGGTGATCTGGGGGAGGGGGTGTGGGGACGCGGTGGCTGGGCAGACGGCTGGTCGGGGGGGCAGAATGTTAACGGGGGCAGGATGGTTCTATCGCCTGAATGGAATAATAAAATAGGAACTCAAACTATCATTCTTTAATATGGGGTTGGAATGGCTGAGCTGCGACTCCACTATCAAACCCCCTTCGCTCTCCGTCTCTCTCTCTCTCGTCTCTCTTCCCTCGCCCCGCCATGCGACAACATCCATTCCTTCCTCTGCGGTTGTCCCTGGTTGTCTTTAGAAGAAAACACACCTTCTCCCAATTTGGGATCCTCTAAGATCAATCAGGGCCGCCAGACGCGGGGCCTCTGTCTCTCTCTCGCGCGCGCGCTCGTGCGCGTGCGCGTCGCAGCACAACCCCCCAAGCGGCATTAAATGATCCCGGTGGGCTAAGCGGGGCCAAGTCATTATGACCATTATCATCATCATCATCTTTGTCTGCATCGCGGTCATCACTCGCAGCCTCTCTAGTCTCTGTAGTATTTTATAGTGTGCTGCCTCGCTGGCTGGTGGTGCCTCTTGCTGGGAACATTCGGCTGCTTTTGATTCCGGGGCTAATGGGTGTAGATAAAGATGAACATGTCGATAAAAGATGTGTCGCTGCTCTGGCACAGAGCATGCTGCTCTGAATGTTTAGGGGGGCTGTTTTGTTTGTTTTATTAGTTTATTTATTCATTTATTTATTTCCTTTTTTTTTAAAGGAAAGAAAGGGTAAAGCAGTGTTTGGCCCTCTTGAACCAGAGCGGATGCAGGACTGGGCGAGAGGCTAGAGGCGCGCAGCTCTCTGACCGAGCGTCTTTGAAGAGCAGACAGTGGTGCTCTTTGTGTGTTTTTTGCCGCTCTGAGCGCTGTGATGGACAGGGGGGGGGGGGGGGATTGTGAGGCTGCGGTCTAGACACACTGCACTTTAAATTAGTCATGTGTGGAGGTGTAATTTAGACGCATTCCCTTTGAGTCTTGGTTTGCCTGTATACGAGTTCATGCATTGCTAAGCTTATATTTTTGTATCTGTCTTTCTGTGTGTGTGTGTGTGTGTGTGTGTGTGTGTGTGTGTGTGTGTGTGTGTGTGTGTGTGTGTGTGTGTGTGTGTGTGTGTGTGTGTGTGTGTGTGTGTGTGTGTTGTGTGCGTAAATGTGTTGATTGCACACCAACGTCACTGGGCTAGTGCAAGCACACATAGCTGCACTTTTTTGCTTGCAGTGAAGTTCCTCCGTTATCCTCCTGCATGTTTTGGTCTGCCGGGATTCTAAATTACAGCTTGTAAAGGAGGAGTGGTGCTGATGCTGCTGTTGCTGTCACCGGGAGGAAAACATGTTGATGCTCATGTCGGAGGTCTCTGTGCGCTGCCAGGAGGATGCGCATGAAAGGGGAGACAGTGATGTACACAAAAAAAAAAGAAAAAGAAAAAGAAAAGACAGGCTGGTCATTTGAAATCAGAGGCTGTCAGGCCAAACCTTTCCTCTCAGAGTCACGTTTTATGTATGGCTGGTTTTTTTTTATGATGTAGATTGAAGTAAGTAAAGGAGGAGGAATAACCAGCTGGATATTCTTTCTTCAAAATGTCTTTCTCTCTAGTTTGGTCTCGCTCTCTGGCTCCTTCTCTCTTTGGCTCTATGTCTTCGTCTCCCTTCTCTTCCCCAATATGCTCGCTCTCTGCCTCTCTTTGACTTTTGGCGTACTAACTTGATGTTACAATCCAGACGCAGCCATGTGAGACAAGCCCATTTAAAGGCGTGTTAATTCCTTCTTATTACCCAAACTGGTCATTTAGCTATGTGGAACTATCAAGGGGCTCATTGCACCAGGGCAGACTCCATTGTGCACAGTTCATATTATCTAAACTTGGTTTTTCTTTCAAGCAGATGCTCTGGGCAAAGGCAAAAGTGGGCGATGCAGCTGCACTTGAAAAACAGCCATTTAGCTGTTAGCATTTTATTTTATTTTTTATATACACTTGATACAGCACAATGGAATACAGATGAGCAAGTGCATATTATATCTGTCTAATAATAACTGCATGTTAATGTATTCCTGTGGCGTCCCGACTAGATAGTGTTTTATTTCCCATCGTGAAAAGCCCTCGTGGTTCTGATTTATTATTGTTTCATTCAAAGCTGTTGATTTGAAGGATGGAAAGCAGGGAAAAGACAGAATCAAAACGATGAAATGAGGAGTCATGTCTTCTGTTTGCTGACCAGAGACTGTAGAAATGGAAATTAAAATGGTCTTCAAAGCGATCAGAGATGCTCATGTTGCAGTCAGGAGATACAGCGAGTTTGTCGGCCTTAAGAGATCATAACTATTTTCTTTATTTCGCTATGATCTCTTCCTCAAGGCTTAAAATAAGGACACGTGTTGACGTATGAATCCAGCTGAGGCCGATGCCTGCCTGTAAAGCAAACAACGTTATTCTCCCATGCTTTGCCTTTGTTCCTCAGACTGTGCAGGAGGAGACCGGCTTTGATGAGGGGCTTCGGCCCGCCAATGACGTGATAACCAAGGTGTCTGTTCTGTCGTTCCACCCCAGGATCGGACTCCTTCTCCTGGACCAGCCCCTGGACAGGGAGACCACTGATTGGTACCTCCTGATCGTCACCGCCTCCGATGGAAACCCCGGTGGGGTGAGACAAACATCATCTCTTCCTCACTCATTCTGCTTTTATCCGCTTTTATCCAAAGTGACTTACATGGGTTAATATACACATTGACACACCGACGGCAGAGTCAACCAACCAGCTCATCAGGAGCGGTCAGGGTTAAGTGTCTTGCTCAGTGACACAGTGACACTCAGCTAGGAGGAGCCGGGGATCAAACTAGCAACCTTTCGGTTACAAGACTACTGCTCTAACTCCTGAGCTAAGCCCACCCACACTGAGCTAAGCCTATTTGTTTGTGATTTGTGAAAAGGATAATTTACAACTTTTTCAGACACTCAGGGTAACAACACATGTGCCGCCATCAGCGAGCCGTTCGAGTGGATACACGGGATGTATCTAAATTTGTATTTTCGATGACATACCCCAGTAGTGCATACCCTTGCTTCTTGTTCCATAGTTGTTATTCAGTCTATTTCTGTAATAACTGCTCTTATGGCTGATATAACTGCTCTTACGGTATGAGTATGACGTCATCAGCTCCTGTGCTGTCCCTGATTGGCCTGGTTACTTCTTCAACCACGACACAGTCCCCGAATGGCCCCCATAGATTGCAATTTGACCAAAAATATGTGCGGCCAGAGGCCCAGACTGAACCGCGTAGCAAAACAGGTCCCGTGATCAGGAAGGTAAAAACCTTGTTTGTACCGCAATGCTATCAAACTGTTGATTTTATAAATAGAAATTCACTGTTCGTTTATGGCTCCCTTCTTAAAGGTCCAAAAGCATGCTACTTAATGGATGCTTTAATAAAGATTTTAGTGGGCCCCTAACACAGTATTTGAAGACGTTCCCGAAATTCAGCCGTGGTGCAGAAGCACAGCCACTACGAGCCAGTCGCACATTGAGCTTTCCCCAAACGCGCCGTTTCGGTGGCTGTAGCTTTAATGCAAATGAGGAGTAGAGAGGCGGGTCAAGGAGTAGGGTGGGGCTGTGGCCCTGAGCAGCTTGTGGCCACGGATGTGCTCTGTTTACAGTGGATGTATCGCAATGGCGAGGCGCACACAGCCTTTGGCCGTGATCTGTAAATATTCGAACACTCCGGGTGCTCCAGCGGGTGTCCTGGAGCTCTATATCTAAATAATATCATATTATACATAGATATCTATATCATATAATATATATTATCAAGGCCAAAAGACTACGTCGGGTTCTCCAACGTCTCTGGTTCTTCCAAGTAGACTGAACCACGACATGGAGGAGAAAGGGATTGTTGCCCGCGGTTGTTGACCGCGGTTGTCTCCCACCGGAGCCTCACCGCCTCGGCAGCGGGCAGCGCTTAGGCACCATCGTCTCCTGCAGCGAGTGGTGGGAAGCGCCGAGGCGGTGGTCCCTCGACAGCGGGCAGCAGGAAGCGGGGCTCAAGCGGGAAGACAATCGCGGTCAACAATCGCGGTCAGCAATCCCTTTCTCCTCCATGTCATTTTCATGCCTGTTCATCAGTTGTGCGGTATTATAATCGCATCCTTCCTTATAGCGAGAAGTTAAAGTGGCTATCAAGCTTACATGGAGTGTACCTAGTAAGACAAGTGGATCTTGTCTGCATGATAAGAGATCTCCGTTGCAAATCCATTTGCAAAGGGTACAAGTTGGGCTTGTTTTGTCTCGGTTGGTATGACATGTCGTGTCTGCATCATTATTTCATGTTTAAAAAAAAAACACAAAACAATGTCTTTCGTAGCTTAGTGTCGGCACAATGCCCGCTAAAGTGAGCATTTAGGTGGAAGTAAATGCACCGTTGGAGACTCATTTATGTTTAATGTTAACTTTTTACTAGCAGCTTTCATAGATTTAAGAATTCAGACAAATTCAAAAAAGTGTGCATAAATCTAACCGTCCTACATCGACTCCCTCCCTCACAACTTTCACCTCCACCATCACCACCATCACCACCATCACCACCATCACCACCACCTTCGCACCTACCACCTTCACAACCACCCTCACCTCCATCCCCTCCAAAACCTCCTCCATCACCTGTCCCAGCACCACCTCCACCACCTCCACAACCATAACCATCGCCTCCAGCACCACTACCTTCCCCCTTTACGATTACAACCACCACCGCCACCCTTATGTCACCATTAGCAGCAGGCTCTTGTTTGTTTCCCTTCTCTCCAACTGTCGCTGAGTGCTCGTGTTTTAGCATAGGTAGACACACGGAAAAGCTCTGTCTATTACTATTTGTGCATAACACATCACTTCCACCCTGAAATTCCCATTAACCGCATGCTAACGTGCCTTTCCATTCCTCTGAGCTGTCTTTGAGTGTTATCGCGTTAGCATAGGTGGCCACCAGCAACAGTTAAGATGGACGCACTATACCTCTCAGGGAATGTTGCCAGGAATAGTATAAATCTCCCTAATTGAATCAGACTCGAGCGTGGCTGGTGTGCCACTGTAGATGTCTGTTGTTCAGGGCTGGCTGGGAGGCAGTCCTGCTCCTTTAATACTGTACCGTGAGTGTATGCTGTATTGGTAATGAACATTAGCTGATTAACTGTCGCAGAACCCAATCTGATTGCTGATTGGCCACAAAGTGCGCTGGCATAACCATAAATACTGCCACACAGGGTACCTCTCTTGAAAAGTGTGTATGTGTTTTTTTGTGCATGGGCCGACGAGTTTCAGTGTGTGGTATGTGTATGTGTCTATGTGTGTTTGTGTGTGTCTAGTCATGCTATTTGTCATTTGAAATAACCTGCTGCACAGGCTGTTGTTTTTCAGGAAGCTAATAGTGTAAAGCGGAGACGATTTATGCCAGGCATTCCTGCATTTATTGAATATGGCTTATCCGCTTATACTTGGAAGGAATGATTTGCTGTACAGCAGGGGGTTGGTCGGTGATTACAGAAGGCTTGTGTAAATCTACGTGCTGAGATGAACCGCCAAACACTTCAAATATAAATATGTATATTATATATATATATATATATATATATATATATATATATATATATATATATATATATATATATATATATATATATACATCAATTAATATAAAACAAATGTAATATAAAAATCTAAAGTCTATTCCGCAGAATAATGATCAAGGGCAAGTTAATTGCTCGAACAGGAAGATATATTTTTGGATAGGATGAATATGTCACTTTCTCGAGTTCAGACAAAGGTGTTCATCTGCCAGGAAATATCCGTTGTCTGTGTGTATTTAAAAATAATCTCTCATGTGAACTTCAATGTGAAGTTCACCCGATATATCTAAAGGTTCCCTGGCCTGCCTTACTTGATTTCACTAATTGCATATCAGTATAAAAATAGAAAAACAGAGGATGTTAATCCCTTTGGTTTCACTTGTACAAGTCACTAGAAAATTCAACGCTCTTCCAAAACCCTCCCGGTCAAAGATGCCGTATATAAAGCACAACAAACAGAAGGCACATAATGACGTCATCTCCGGCACCAACACGCACCAAGCTACACATAAACTATAAATCCCCTTTAAGGCTGTCGATGCAGGAATCTGACATGGTTTATGAAGAAAGCGTTGACAGTTTTATTAAATGGCTACGTAGGAACAACTGACCATGCTGAATCATGGAGTCAAGAGATTCATTTGACTTCTGGGCTCTGGAGCTCAAGAGCCTGTTACCTCTATGCTGATTCTCCAAGTGTCTGTATTAGTAGGTGTGTGTGTGGGGAGGAGGGGGTGGGGGGGCAGAAAGGAGAAGTAAAGACTGTTGGGGGGCAGCTGAGATGCCATTTAAATAGAGCGGTAACCATAGGAACCTGAGATGTGAGAGAAAGCAACTCCTTGAATATTGTCATAACTTATCTCTCCCTCTCCCTTTCTCTCTCTCTCCCTCTCTCGCGCTCCTCTCTATATATCTCCCTCTCATACATAAACGCATGCGCTCATTCATGCACGCACGCAGAAACACACACACACACACACACACACACACACACACACACACACACACACACACACACACACACACACACACACACACACACACACACACACACACACACACACACACACACACAGGCACACGTATAATATTATCTCTGAGCTACACAAACATCTGCACACCTTTGCACACACAAAGTAATATTTCACCACGTAATGCAAGTATGACAGTTTGAATTAGAAAAGGGTTAGCCCCTGTGTTGATTCAGCTCCACCAGATAAACTTATTCAAGCCCCTACCACCAACACCACCTTCTCCACCACCACCACCAACGCAAGCACTGCTACCAGTACCACCACCACCACTACCACCATCACCATCACCACCAGCACCACCGCCTTAGCCACCCACAGCACAACCCCTATACCCTTTTCGAACCAATCCGTCACAGAAGCGCGAGACACTGTTTTCATCAGCAGAACTCCCTGGCCCTAGACTGGCTTGTCCTCTCTCTGGGGGCTGTAGGAGCTTGTGGAGGGGAGATCAAAGAGCCGTGTCTTTCCTGTGATAAATTAATAATCCTTGCTCATTAATCAAGCTCCTCTCGCTGTTGCGCATGCAGGTCGTCCTTTTTTTTTTTTTTTCCCCTGCCAAAGCAGCAGGAATCCCGCCTTTGATAAGTACACGTGGGTCAAGTGTAAGAGAGAGTCAAATTGGTTGGAGGAATTATGCTTATGAAGTCATGCTGGGGCTTTTGGGTGGGAGATGGTGGTGTTGGTATTAGTGGGGTTGGTGGTCATTGTGTCAGTGGTGGCAGCAGTGGAGGAGGTGGTGTTGGAGGTGGTGGTAACTGGGTGGTACGACGGGGTAGTGTTGCTGTTTGCGATGGAGTTGGAGGCTGTGGTCGTTGTTATGGAGATGACGGCGGTGCTGACGGTGGTATTTGCGGTGGTGGTAGAAGTGATGACGGTGGTAGACGTATTGTTGTTGGTAGAGGTGGTGATGCGGGGGATGGTAGTGATGATTATGGCAGAGATGACGAGGGTTCATGAGCTTGTGGTGATGATGATGGTGTTCATGGTGGTGATGGTGTGTCTGGGGTGAGTAGTGGTGATTATTTTGGACCTGTTGGTAGTGGGGATGTTAGCGGTGATGGTGTTGGAGGGGCTGATGATGACGGAGATGATGTTGGCACAGGTGTATAGGTCGTGAGTGGGGTTTTGGCAGCGTTAGTGTGACGACAGAGGTGTTAGGGGTTATGATATCGAACATGCTATTGGAGGCGGTAGTGGTGGAGTGAGTGAGTGAGGATGATGATGATGATGATGATGATGATGATGATGATGATGATGATGATATGATGATGATGATGATGATTGAGGAGAGGGTGGTGGTGGGGGTTATAGTGATGATGTTGATGATGAAGGAGAAGGTGGTGGCGGTGGAGGGTGCTAGTGTTGATGGTGTTGTCAGCGCTGCTGATGAGGGAAGTGATGGGGGGTTCCGGTAGTGTTGATGAGGTTTGAGGTGGCGGTAGTAATCACGGTGCTGACAGGCGCGGTTCAGCGCGTGAGTGCGCTCAACATGTGTTGTTTCCGGGGCAGCTCATCCGCGACAGAGCGCATTACGTGCGTCTCTGAAGGAAGAACAGAGATCACAACAATGGCTCCGGCTTCCCCCCGGAGAATCATCACATGAAGGTTACATTAACTGGGTCGTTTGCCCCTTTGCGTGGCATGCCTCCAAAACGCCCCCGCATCTGCCACGGCAACTTCAAACAATTGTCTTCTTGGAAGTGTTTATCTAGTGTAGGCCGATGCCACAGCCCCCTCCACCACCCACCCACAGTGTTCCCTTCCCACCACCGCCACCTCCTCCCCCAAAGGAGCCCATTTACACTCCTGTGCACACACAGCCTCATCTGGCAAGCCGGGGGATTATAGGAATTTATGCGTATTCAGCTCTACCCCGCGTGTTGATTTATATGCGCTTGTGTTTGAAGGCGCTCAATGTAGCGCTGTCATTGTTTGAAGGTTAATGGCAGTAAACAGGTATGCCCCCTGCCTCCCGTAAATCATCAATTAATACAATTGGCAGAGGGGAGGGATGCGCCAGGCTTCCGCTTTACATCATGACTGCAAAAAGAAACGGGTTAAAGCAGCTGATCATAGACAGGCCAGTAATAAACAAAAACACTCGACTCGAGTTTTTGAAGCAAGAAAAAAAAAACGTTTTTTCTATTGATTGTTGTGTGTGTAAATAGTCAGCTAGTGTGGCAGTGCATAACCATGTGCTCTTCCTTTTTCCGCCGTCCTCCTTGCAGACGTCCACCACCACCGTGAGCATCGTGGTCACGGATGTCAACGACAACGACCCCTCCTTCGATCCCACCCTGCCCACCAATCTGACGGTCCGGGAGGAGGAAGCCGGCTTGTTTGTCGGACAAGTTAGGGTGAGTGGTTCCATACGCACAAAAGCATTTCCCTTTATCTTTATTCCTGTAAGCGGCTTACGCCCTGTCAAGCACACACTTTGCTATTCAAGCATTGAGCAGGCAGTTTTATCCAAAGTGACTTACAGTGGATTCCGATACATGGCATTAAGAAACAGGTAGTGGGTCGGACAGGGAATACAGAGACAGGGCGTTAAGGAGCAGGTAGGGGTTGGACAGTGCAGAGACGGGTCATTGAGGAGCAGATAGGGGGTGAGACAGTGAATGCAGAGACGGGTCATTAAGAAGCAGGTATGGGTTAGACAGTGAATACAGAGACGGGTCACTTAGGAGCAGGTTGCGGCTGGACACTACAGAGACAGGTCACTTAGGAGCAGGTTGCGGCTGGACACTACAGAGACAGGTCACTTAGGAGCAGGTTGCGGCTGGACACTACAGAGACAGGTCACTTAGGAGCAGGTTGCGGCTGGACACTACAGAGACGGGTCACTTAGGAGCAGGTAAGGGATAAAACAGTGAATACAGTGACTGGTAGGTACGTTGTTGCTAGTAGTGGTTATATATTTAATTCAGAAAAAGGTCAGGCATCTTGCTCAAGGATGATGAAAACTACCTTTAGCTCCTCCACCTTCTTACACCCTTTGTTATTAGAGCCCCTCTATATAAACATTTTGCCTTCCTGATCCAAGGGCGTGGGCCTCTTGAGTGACGATGTAATGTGTTGTTTAGGGGACCTCCAGTGACTGCCGAGGACTCCCAACAGGGAGGTCCCAGAGCAGATTTGTCACCCGAAGCGACGTCCCTGTTGACTAGCTCTGGTTCGGCTCCAGCAGACAGCCAGACTTTTCTAATTATTGTTGTAGATTAATGGGGCGGATGTTTGCACCCTGCATCAATCACAACGACATGCAGGCTAGAGTGTGCGAGTACACACGTGTGGCAGTTGGAAAAGGGGTTGCATGGCTCCTGCTATCTGTTTTTAATTTATGGCCTTTTATTTTTCTTTCCCGACAATAAGGCATCAGTCTTTCATCACGACCCCTTTGGATTCTTGCCCCTTTTTTGATTCATGATACCGGTAACTCATTAAGGAGTCCATACGACTGATATGTACATCGGTGTTACGGCTCGGAGGGAGGTCATTATTAAGAGAAGGGCCGGTAATATGCTCCGTACGGAAAGGTTGATTGCTTTGGATAACTTTTTGTACATCTGTGTTCCATCAACCAATCAGGCCTCCCATCACAACACAATGCTGTTTTTGAACTGAGTTTGAACATTATAGTGTAAACAACCGAAGAGTGAAGTTTATCCTCCCCATGGATCTCAGAGATTTAATGTGACAGCACTTACCCTCCTGAGAAGTTAAGTCAGTGGTTTCGTTACTTAAATGGACTTTGGGTCTAAGCCCACTTTCCATCTCCTGCCACTCATGTTTCCATTCACGGCTTGGTGCGGAGCCAACTCTTAACCGGTTCTGTGTCTACGCCCTCCTGAGGAAAACTAGCCTGTACACTAAGACGAAATCGGAACGCTTTGAAGATTTTTGAAAACTGGCTGACATGGATCGGAACTGTGCTCAGGGTCTATGCGTGTGGTGGGTTGTGCTATTTTATTTGATCCCTCAAACAATTGAGTTGTATTTATTTTATTATCTATAATATAATGTATTGGAGCCAAGTTTGTGTGCCAAATGGATACAAAGGGACAACAAGAAGCTTTTCTTTTTGCAACATTTGAAATACAATGAATGTGAATTTCAAAATCAATTACGATAGTCACATGTCACAGAGCGCCCCCCCCCTCCCCCATAACAGATTCAGAAAGCTTTTACATATTATCACCTTGTCATCTCCAAACAACACACACATTCTACGTCAACTTTGATCCAAGTGGTAATGTGTTGTCTCCCCTGCACTCGAGTGCAGATCGCATATCAGTGTTCATTTCCTGATAGCCGGGTTGCAGGGATGCTGGCTCTATGGTGGCGGTCTTAACGGGCTACATGCTGCAGATGCTGGCTGACGCAAAGACGCCTG